>CAJUXJ010000748.1:0-17644 GCA_910589775.1 Avena eriantha | reverse complement strand
GTCGGGTGCGGGACAGGATGATGGTGGTGGGGCCACGTGCGATCAGGAGTGGGCACACGGGGAGTGTGTTGTGGTGTGTGGCTGCTGTGTCACGGGGTAGGAGACATGTGCTCTGAGTCGGTGTGAGGGAGGAGGTTGCGACGCGCGCGTATGCGAGGTTGGCAGCGGTGTGCTGGGGCTAGGTAGGGCTAGTGTTAGGGGTTAGGTTTGTTCCGGTCGGGCCTGGGGTGGGTAGGCTGCTGGCTGGGCCGAAGGCCCGGTTGGCTACCTTCCAGCAAAACCTTTTATTTATTTATTTTATCTTAGAAAGGCTTTTGTAAATAGTTTTTAGACAAATAAAAGATCTAGAAAACACCCAGAGTTTACATTTGAAATAGAGAGGGGGTATTTAGAAAACAAAGATAGGCTTTTAGAAAATAGTTTTAGACAAACCATGCATGATGACATGACGATGATCAATGCAATGTGGCATGATGACATGAGCATGCGATCATGATGATGCACACAAATGAAAAAAACACACGATTTTCTAGTAGTGGTTTTACCGGGTGCTACAATGGGGACCGCCAGGCCGGACAGCAGAAGCCCGCCTGCCACGCGCGGTAGGTCACTGCTGTGGAAGGCGCACCCGACGCGCCGGCTAGCGATGCAAGAAGGCAGAAGCCGCGGCTCACCTTGACCAATGTTTGATAGCCCGTGCAAGTGGCATAGCGGTCCCTTCAAACCGGCTACGCACACCACCCGGAACTGCAGCTGGACCTGCCAGCTAAAGGACCTGGGCAACAAGCAACGTCTCCCCTCGCCCACTCCTGGTGGACCACCACCACCGGCTAGGGGAGCCGGCGGCAATGATGGTAACGGTGGCAACGGCAGAAACAACAACGGCTACACCCAGCCGCACGCCGCCTACCACATCTCAAGACAGAGCTGGACGACAAGCACGGCCACAGACGGTGCTCAAGGAGCTTAACGCCATCGTCTCTCCGGTCCCCTAGTACCTGAAATGGTCGGAAACCCCCATCACCTGGAGCAAGAACATCAGCCTAAGCAGCTTCCGACTCCGGGGCTACGCTATGGTGCTCGACCCCCTCATCGTCTCCAACGAGCGCACCTACCGCTTCTCATGCGTCCTCATCGACGGAGCGGGCAGCAGCCTCAACCTCTCTACCGGTCTTCGCTGGAGAAGTTGGCATCCGCGAATGCAACCTGCGCCCGACTACCACAATGTTCCATGGGTGCTGCCGGGACCGGCTTGCGCCCCGCTTGGTAAAATCCAGCTGGACGTCATCTTTGGGACCGAGGAAAACTTCCACCGCGAGCCGATTTGGTTCGAGGGGAACCTGACGAGCTCCTACCAGCTCTCCTCGGGCGCCCCGCCCTCGCTAAGTCATGGTTGTCCCCTACTACGTGTATCTCAAGAGAAGATGCCAGGACCAAACGGCGTCATCACCGTCGCCGGCTGCTTCAGAGCGTCGTCGAGGGTGCGCCTCAGCCGGCTCCAAGATGGCAGAGGCCCTCGTCATAGCCGAAGAAAAGCGTGTGTGATCATGCGTTCCATGGCCATGGCCCAGCAGATATGCCGGCTAGCAGCAAACCGGCTAGAGAAGGAGCTTTCCAGCCGGCAAAGGAGACGAAGAGGATCCTGCTCGACCCCTCCGACCCGACCAAGTCATCACCATTGGTGCCAACTTGGACAGCAAATAGGAAGGCATGCTCATCGACTTCCTCCGTGAGAATCGGGCAATCTTCGTATGGTCACCTAAGGAGCATGCCAGGTGTACCGAGGAGTTCGGTGAGCACTCACTTCATGTGCGCCGGATGCCAAGCCAGTCAAGCAGCCTTTGCGCCGGTTTGCATGGGAGAAGATGAAGATTATCGGTGACGAGATCACCCAGCTCCTTGTAGCCGAGTTCATCATGGAAGTGAATACCACCTGGACTGGCTGGCAAACCCAGTCCTGGTGTTGAAGAAGAAACAAAGACCTGGTGCATGTGTATCAACTACAACCAGCCTGAACAAGGCGTGCCCGAAGGACCCCTTCGCCCTGCCCCGTATCGATCAAGTCATCGATTCCATGGCCAGCTGCGATTTGTTGTCTTTTTTGGATTGTTTATTCTAGTTACAATCTGATCCGGCTAAACCCAGCTGACCGAAAAACATCGTTCATCACCCCGTACGGGGCTTTTCTATGTAACCATGCCTTTCGGTCTAAAGAATGCAGGATCTACCTATCAGCGCTGCATGCAGAAGTGCTTGCACTCGCAGATCGGCCGAAACGTGCATGCTTATGTGGACGATGTGGTCATCAAGACCAAGGAGAAGCGCACCCTCCTCGAGGACCTAGGAGAGACATTCGGCAACCTCTGGCAATACAAGATGGAAAGCTGAACCCGGAGAAATGCAATCTTCGGCAGTCTACTGAGTCACTCATCTCTTCCCCTACCTCCTTCCTCGTCCCACCATGAGGGATCGAGGCGAACCCAGAAAGATTGCGTCCATCGAGAGGATGCAGCCGCCCAGGAGCCTGCTTGGAGTCCAGAAGTTCACCGGATGCCTAGCCTCCCTCAGCCGTTTCGTCAGCCGGTTGGGGGGAGAAGGCACTTTCGTTGTACCAGCTGATGAAGAAGACGGATAAGTTCGCCTGGACCTCGCAGGCCGATGCTTGCCTTCATGACCTCAAGCGCATTGCTATCCATAGCGCCAGTTCTAGCCACGTCGGCTAGCAAGGAGCCGATGTTTCTCTATATAGCAGCCATTAGCCGGGTCGTCAGCGTCGTCCAAGTGGTGCAGCGCCCCGAGGAAGGCAAGGCTTAGCTGGTTCAGCGACCTGTTTACTACCTCAGCGAGGTCTCTCCCTCTCCAAGCAGAAACTACCCCCACTACCAGAAGATGTGTTATGGCGTGTACCTGGCATGCAAGAAGCTCAAGCACTACTTCTAGGAGCATCCGATTAAGGCCGTGTGCACTGCACCCGTTTCGGTAATCATCGGCAACAAGGACGCCACCGGCCAGGACGCCACCGGCCAGGTCGCCAAATGGGCCATCGAGCTCGCCCCTACTCCATCCAGTATGAGCCCCGGCTCATGATCAAGTCCTAGGCGCTGGCGGACTTCCTCATCGACTGGGCCGAGACCCAATACATCCCACCGGTTCCGGATTCGGACCATTGGAGGATGCACTTCGATGGGTAGAAGAAGCTCGGGGGCTTGGGAGCCGGCATCGTGCTCACCTCGCCCAAAGTAGAACGGGGCTGGAGTACGTCCTGCATATCCACTTCAAGGCCTCCAACAACATGGCCGAATACGAGGCACTGGCGCATGGCCTCGGCTAGCCAAAGAGATCGGTGTCAACCGGATCCTTTGCTTCGGCGATTCGGATCTGGTGGTGCAGGCAGTTATGTGTGGTGGTGCAGAAGTTATGTGGAGAATGGGACGCCCGTGACGCAAACATCGCTCTCTACCGGTTCCACATACAGAAGCTAGCGCCTGCTTCGACGGATGTGAGTTCCATCACGTCCCTCATGTAAACAACGAGGCAGCCGACTCGCTCGCACAAATCGGATCCACCAGGCAGGCGATCCCACCCGGTCTCCTTGGAGCACCTGCGCAAGCCCTCCATCAACCCATCCACCGAGTCGGCTTCCATCATCTGGGCAGGGAGTCCCTCGGTTGACGTCATGACAGATGCAGAGCCGGCAGAACCCCCAAAGAAGAAGGCCCGCAAAAGTCAGGCAAGTCGGTACCTGCCGGCTCACAAGACCCGGGGGCTGTCGACTCGTCAAGTGGCTCGGGGGCTGCCGTTCCGGGTTACCTCACCGGGACGACCCCCGACGACCATCAACCGGAGGGCGCAGAAACATCCTCACCATCCGGAGAGATACCATCCTAGGCACAACCCTTCATGCACTACATCACCAATGGAGAGCTCTCGGGTGATGAGGTGGAGGCCAGACAAATCCGGCGCCGTGCGCACACGTAAACCATCATCAACAAAGAACTATACAAGCGCAGCGTATCCGGCATCTTCCAAAGATGTGTCGATGTGGACACAGGCTACCGACTGCTCAAGGACATCCACCAGGGCGAGTGCAGGCACCACGCCTCATCTAGGGCGATAGTTGCCAAGGCGTTCCGCCACGGCTTCTATTGGCCGACCGCCCTCGAGGACGCAGAATAGTTAGTTCACGCGTTGTAACGGGTGCCAACGCTCGGGCAGCTCAGGCACGTGTCGGCTTCGGTGCTCAAGACCATAACGATCACCTGGCCCTTCGCTGTTGGGGCCTCGACATGGTCGGTCCCTTCAAGCGGGTGCGCGCAGGCATGACCCATCTAGAGGTAGACAAGTTCACAAAGTGGGAGAGGCAGGCCTATCCGAAAGCTAGACGGGGAAACAGTCGTCACCTTCTTCACTAACATCATCAACCAGTTCGGCTACCCCAATAGCATCATCACCGACAATGGCACGAACTTTGCCAAGGGGGCCTTCGCCCGATTCTGCCAGCAACAAGGGCATCCGGTTGGACTTTGCTTTTGTTGCGCACCCGCAGTCCAACGGGCAAGTTGAGAGGGCAAACGGCTCCTAGTACTAGAGAATATCATTTTGCAGCCCGAAAGTTGGGTGGCAAGGCAAAGCGGTACCCGAGTTCCCTGTATTAGCCACGATGACTACAGTTGGCGTGCCAAATACTCAGAGGGTCTTTTCGGCACGAATTCAACTTTACGTTTAATACAAAAATCAGGCTAACGGCCGTCAAGTTGGGCCCCCCTGTCAGCTTTCGCCGTTATGTTGCTGCCGTCGTCACCGCCATGTAGGATGCTGCATGTAGGCTTGCAGCGTTGGCGCATGCATCCTTTACGCGTCTTCTTCTTCCTCCAGGGAGGCAATCTGTGGTCGTGACCATGGCACGGAGCTAGGACTTGGACAAACCTGCTTGGCCCGTTCTCCTCCTCATCCCGAATCGGAGCTCGCCCTCACCATGACCGCACCATTGGCACGGCGCGGGACGGGAATTCATTCCTGGGTGAGATCTATCACCATGCCGACCATGCTCGGTCCTATTGGTTTGCTCTAGAATCCGAGCTCGCCGTCGCCGTGGTCGCACACGCACCAGCCACGTGCCTTCCCTCTCCGAACCCCAAAGCCACATCCACCCAGTTCGGCACAATGCCAACAAGCTGAAAATGCATCAAGTTTTTTCTTGTGATTGTAGAAAAACATGTATGTACCGTGGCCGTAGCATACACTAACAATGTACACATATATTGTTTACTAGATTTTCATTTGAAATTAGTAGCTCCGTGATGACGAAACATAGAGAACCTGAATGGAATGATGATGACGACCATGTTCTGTACTTTGCATGCATCAACAAGTGCTCGCTGACGAAGCAAGTTACCAAGAGAGTGGAGTTCATCAGCCATTGCCAAAAAATGTGAACAAATCAATGAGCGATTCAATGCAAAAAGCGTAGAAAAGCTAGATCCATGTCATCAATCATCAATAGGTGGCACATTCTAGTGATGCGTTCAAATGCGTACATGATGTATCATTTGCTTGAAGTGGTTGTTATCCTGAGCAAAAATTCCTGGTATCCACATTACATTTGTATGTTCTATGTTGCAATTCTGTTGTTATGGGCGTGGAAAGAAAAGCTCGGCTTCACTGAATATTACGCAGTTAGGCCTAACTTAGTCTTACACAAATAAGCACAGCTTAGTCTTTACACACATAAGCATAACTAATCATAAAGATAAAGACAAATGGTTCATCGGATCTGCCAGTATGAGCACTAGGTCCCTGGAGCTGGTGGTATCGTTGGAACGAACCAGAATGCTGCGTTTGGCCGTCTTTCATTCTCCTTCAAATAGTACGACCCCACTGATGAGCCCAATTGTAGGCCCCCTGCGCCCGACGTGGATTCGGCTCCAGGTCGGATTTGGAGTGTCAACATGATAGGCGTGTGAGTGTGCAGCAAACACATAGTCTGCTATCAACACTGGAAGTGCTGGCACCTCAGCAACAACACCAGCATGTTCTTTCTGGACTCCGGCAGCAACCTCAGCACGTATTTCGTCAGCTTCACCAGCAGCAGCATTAGCAAGTATTTTGTCAGCTTCACCAGCAGCAGCATCACCAAGTATTTCGTCAGCTTCACTAGGAGCAGCAGCAGCTAGTTCTTCGTCAGCTCCCCACACCAACACCACCACCAGCAGCAGCAGCAGCAACATCAGGGGCCAGGGTTGCCTGAGCAATTACAGGTTCAATAGCTCTAGGGGCTCTGACAAAGAAAGGGTAGTTGATCCCAAGAAACACAAATTGTCCTTCAGATTCTTGACTCTGCTCTAGACTTGCTCTACTGGGTCTTCGGATGGGCATGCGGACCTTGGGAAAACGTGACACCGCAGCAGTATGGGTATGAAGAAAGTTGTGTCCCCATATGTTCTATTGTATCACCAATGCTGTTTAGTGCTCCCCTGATATGAATCCACAAGAGTTCATCATCCTGTTCCGTGTTGTCTCGGGAGGTGCCAGGAAACTAGCGATGTGTCCCAAGTTCAGCATCTGCTACTGCATCTTCGATGACCGGAGCTAGAATGATGCGCGGGGCTGCGTGGGTACCTGCGTGTTACTAACAGTTAGTAAGCAGAATTTTGAATGGGACTTTACATGCTATGTGACACCATGACTCACCCCAAATGGACGGCTCCCAAACACGCACGTCGCCGCTAGGTTCAGTGACCACATAAATGCGTTGGGGTCTGTACGAAGAGTAGCCGTAGGTGAAGACGACGTCTACATACTTCTCCGGCCACAGGAAGTCGTCGCGCAAGACTGTCCATTCCTTGTCTTCTGCGCATCTAATGAATGTGATTGCCTTGTCGAACCACCGCTAAGAGGTCGTACTCCTAGTTCTTCCACACCCCCTCCCGCGGTCTATGTCGGAGTTGTACCTTCACGAGGTCAAGTTCTGCCATGTTGAACCTGTAAGCGAATTCGGAAATGGGCGGCGACCACCCGCTGTTGAATGCAGTAATGCCGACACCCTTCAAAGATGGCACTGCAAGTCTCTTCAATCTGTAGCCATTTTTTAGAGTCCAAGTACTGCCATCCTGTGATAAAAGGACCAGCCACTCGCCGTTGCCACCCACCCAGTTCTGGTCATCTTCCATTTCCGTCTCTTTTCTTCCTTGATATTCACCACTACTGATTTGGATCACTTATCCAGCAGCATCAGTTTTGCATGAATATTCTGCAGAGTTGTTGTCAGTTGGTACAATAAACTAGCATGGATTCCATTACAGATACAATTTGACAATTGGGCCTTCAGATTAAAGTACACAAATATCGCCTAAATACGAGTGTCTCCTCAGATATTGCCTAAATTGTGCCTGTGTCACTACGAAGATACTCAATATATGGAGTAGTAGCAGAGCCCCCAGAACAAACTGCTGACGATGATCATAATAAACAGCTTGGGGCATAACAGCCTTAAATCGTCTAATCTGCTTGTTTTTATTATAGGAAATAGAATATCACCTAGCAGGCATTCCATTGCAAAATCAAAATTCACAACTCGTCTATCACCTAAAGTAAGACTATGTCACTACGAAAATACCAGAATATCAGGTACGAGCAGAGCTTCCGCTGTACAGAATAGTATTAAATGGTTCGATTTGTTCAATCCGCACGTGCACACAACACAATCGAAGAAAGGAACATAGGATTCCGATGAGAGTTCAGCACATATGAATCAACGATATGACTGAACGAATAAGCTAGATACTGGAACTTACGTGGACATCGCGGTCGTCTGGCCATTTGTTGTTATCGGAGTAAAGAAGGCCTGGCATGCCGAACGATTGTTCGTCCATGTTCTTCATCGTCACGGTAGCGAGGGATGCAGCGAGCGAGGCGGCCGGCTGAGATGATGTCCAACTCCGAGGCGATCCTGTGCACGTTCGCGGCGCTGAGGTTCGGCCATCCCGAATCCTCACGGTAGCGGTCGCCCTGGCCATCAGCGTCGTCGTCGCATGCCTTTCGCTTCATCCTGCTGCTACCCCAAGCTCTGCCCATAGCGGCAAATGGAGTCTGGAATCCGATAGATTAATGGAGGCGTTGTGATAAGGATGAGGATGGATTCGAGAGGGGGTGGAATTAGGGATAGGGGCAGTTGTTCGAGTGGAGAGTGAATCTGCAAGGAACCGCCGCCGTCGCCGGTTTTCGTCCGCGTGGAAGACAAGAAGGGGGGCGTAATTATTGAGAGCGGGCACCGGAACTGTCTAGAGGAAGTGAAAAAAAAATTAAATCGTAAAAGCGAAATGTGTGGCCCGCTTGTTAGTGAGTGAAGATCGGCACGCGCAAACATGCCTACGTTTGAATTGATTCCACCGCATGCAAGTGGCGCAGAACAAATTTTTGGAAGTGCTAGCGTCGACGTATAAAACCTCCGTTTTCACCACCTTCACCCTACTACGAACGGTCGTGCACCATTCTAGATATTGGTAAGGGCGGTTCCAATCTTTCACTTCTCCATCTCATTTCCTCCTCCACGGCCTCATCGTCTTTCTCCTCCATGGCCTCATGCATTTCCTCCACCACCGCATCACCTTGTTTCTCCGTATACTTTCCCTCTTGCCTGTAGTCATGGATGCTCCGGACATCCGAAACGACGCCAGGCAAAGAACTGCGCACTTTGACATCAAAGTACATGGCAGGAAGAAGATCGTCTACACCACCGACCCTCGGACGGTGAGGAACACTCTGAATAATTACACGAGTTGGCTGCAGTTCGAAGAAAACAGGTTCGTAGGTATCGACCTCGAGTACAGCCGCGATAACCGTAGGATTGCCATGGTGCAACTCTCCATGAAGGGTCACGTCCTCGTATACCAGCCTTTTTGCGAGAAGGGGCTTGACGGGATCTGGTAGACTTTGATGTCTTTTTGTTCCTGAACCGTCTGTTTGGAAAAGTTATTGCTATATTATTTGTCTGAATTCATTTTCATGCAGGTGGGGTGAAAGCATTAGGGATCTGTTTCATGACTTTCTCATGAACCTGCACATAACATTTACTAGTGTTAACATCACAAATGACAGTAAATTTCTTGAAGCCCAACTGTCAACATTAGAATCCAAAGGAGTGCAGAGTGGTAAGAAATTTACTGGATCCCAGGGACGAAGGGAGGCAAGACCGGGATGGCCGCTCTTGCCTCCGAACTCATCAACCCGTGGTACGCTGGCATGAAGGACAGATTGCCGAGATGTTCGTGGAGGTGTTTAGGGCACGATTACTGGGAGGATAAGCCACTTTCTGAACCTAATCTGAAGTACGCTACAATTGACGGGTATGTTAGCCACGAGCTGTACCGCCAGATTGTAAAATCTCGTTCCAGGCATCGCATCATTTAACCACCACCAAGGCAGGTTGTTTGTCCCATATGCTGGAGTGTAGATGAATCTACAAACCGAGGCAAGCGACCGAAGGCATCCTAGGATCGGTTGCCTTCTCCAATAGGCTGGGATGTGGACTATTAGTGCATGATTGTTGTGTTTATGAAAACATGTTATTTCATAAGTACACTATGTGAGCAATTACGAACTGCTGTGTATTACCTTTGTCAAACTATAATATGGTTTATGACTGTATCCTTCTCTATAATCTGGGTTTGGTTATGACTTATGACTGTATCACACCTTATGCATGTCAGTCCTGGATTCTGCCACATGCAAATGGCATAGACAGAATTTGTAAGAATGAATGTTGAGCATAAAAAAGGGGAATATAATTCATACAGGTTTAGTAGCTAATAGCACAGGGATCATACGATCTTGGTTCTTACACACAGAATGCTTAGAAAATACATGCGAGATAAAATACAGGCGAGATAAAACTAGGAATGAAATGCGAAACTAGTAGTGGTAAACAGCACACTCACCCACCGCCAGAGCCTGTTGAACATCTCGTAGCAGACATACGCGTCCCTGGTTGTGTACTTGATCGCATCGTAATCCAGGTGCCTCCACTCCCGTCGCTCGTGTAGGTGCTTCGGGAACTCGATTTTCATGCCAGCGTACTCACGGTCGATGATGTCGGAAGCAAGTCTAGCCATGCCGGCTTTCCCCATACCGCCATCCAGGTACCTCCACAAACATTGGAGATCGATGTGATGACGACATGAACGAGGAGATCCTATTCTAGCTTCGGAGTGTCATTCTTGATGTCGACGCTAGCGAAGTAGATCTCCCTCCTGTGTAGGAACTCGCGAAGCTCCGGGCATACAGATTTGACCCTACATACGTGATATAGTAGGCAGTGGTTGCGCATGGACAGCTGCAAAAGCGACGTCCTCTTCCTATCTCTGGTATACTCGAGGTCAAGGCCGATGATCTTGTACTTGTCCATCGGCTCCTGTAGCCACCACTCGTACATTGCGATGACCTTGGCCACCTCCGCTGACGCATTTGTGTTGACGACCGTCAGCTTGGTGGTGCCATGGGCGGTGATGGTGATGGTGTACTCATCGGTGTAGTCGCTCCCGTCGCCGACCACGCCGTACTCTGCGTCCATGGCAGCAGCTAATGCGGCGGTGGTGGGCTAGGGTCGGTAGCGGTGGCTGGGACTAGGCGTGGAGGTGGAGTGATCTGTTGCGGTGGTATGGCCAGGCGGAGGCATCAGCGGAAGGAATGAGTTGGGATTTTTGCACAGTGATGTGCTATGGCGGCGCCGGCGGAAGGAATGAGTTGGGGATTTTTGCATAGTGATGTGCTGAGGAGATAGAAGACGATGCTTAAATTCTGTTTACCAATATTCCGGTCATACCATGCGAAAGCAAGTTTGACCGGGCGAGCACCGATGGTTTCCAATCCTGGCGATAAATTCGGCGTCCGTCCCGATAGGCGATGGGACGGGTGTGCAACGTGGCTTTGGCATGGCAGAGACCGGTCACGTAGACCACCGTCCCGTTGCCGATCCGCAGCGGGTGCGCAGTGCTGACACGACGTAATGTGACAGGACAGAAGGAAGTGTACAGTTATTATTAATTCCTTAAGAAGTGTAAGCATAGACATGACCTAGCATCCCTACACCCTGGGGCAGCCGATTAGGCCTGCCGATTGCGCAAAGCGTGTCCCGAATTTGCCAAAATGAAGCTCGTTTGCCCATGCTTCTATAAGTTTCTCTGTAGGCCACTTGTGTAAGCATGCACGATCAAGCAACTTTGCAACACACGTGTCGGTGGAAAAGCATTAGGTTTCAACGCACCACATAGTTTAGGGATTTAGAATACCTACATTGTGGACCTCTAGCAAAATTGCATGGTAAAGCCAAATTCAGCTTTTTGTCAGATTTAGCTATAGCAACATTGTGTCTCGTTTGTCCTCACTTTTGCCCTCCCGATATTCCGAAGCCCTCACATGCGCTTGGAGGGGGTGCCGTCTGGTCCAAGGCTTGGCCGTTACGTGTGCCATGATGCCTAAAGTGGAAGTTTTTTTTTGTTATTCGGCCTTTTTAAGAGCGCCTTTTACCCTCTCTCTAACAGTTGTGTTTTTTCCCAAAAAGGTAGGGAATCTAGAGCAGCTTCTCTCTTTATTCATTGTTCCTTTTGCGATCGTTTTTCCCCAGTCTGGTAGCAAATCTAGAGCAGCAAAACAAACCAGCACCATAAATAAATTCAGTAAACAGAACAGATGTAGATAAAGCAGCTAATATAGGTTATATAGTATGGTACTTAATGAGGTTCGACAATTAGGCTGCTCAATAGCAGCAGCAACGGACTGCTTCAACACAGACAAGACAAAAGAAGCTACTTTACAACAGCAGCAGCTGATCAGTGGCCCCTCGTGGCCTCTGCCAGGAGGGCATCCGCCTCCTCCCTCTGGCGCCTCCTACACTTCTTGTTGCCCAGCCCCTTGACCTTGGGCACATTGGGTCTGATCGGGGGCATGCGACCCTCCTCGATAGCCACCTTCTATATGTTGCGGAGGTGAAGACCGAGCGCCTGGTGCTTGGCCTGAAGCCATGGATGTTCACGGACTCGCCGCAGGTCCTCACGTCCTCGGCCTGCTTCACGAGGGAGTTGAAGTCCATGTCGCGGAGCCTCCTGGTGGGGCAGAAGGGGGCACCTATACACGTCACCGGTGAAGAAGTTGTGTGTACTGACCGGACTTTAGCCTCCTTAGCACATGACGAGTCTTGGTGTCCTTGGCCTCGTCGCGCGCGGAGGTCGCTGCTATCCTCCCGTTGGAAAAAAATAGTAGAGTGAAATAAGGACATGATTGAGATACTTTGATTATCGGGATTGATTTTTTGCATAAATTAACCGAATGAGATCTCCCGATTATTCCCCAAATCTCAAACCAAATCGAATACTGATTCCAACTATGAACAGGGGGATTCATCGAAAATCGAGATCTAACACAATAGGATTAGCTATTGTAAAAAATACGAACAGCCGAGCCCTAATAACATACGATCTAGCATCCAACAATGGGAAGGGGGGGGAAGAACAAGGGAAGTGGAGAAAACCCTGGTTACCTCAGATCAGGGTCAGCGATGTTGGTGTCGTAGGGGTTCTCCGGCCTTATGTAGACAACCTCATCGTAGGGTCCCAGCCGAGCGAGATCTATCCGAGACCGGCGGGGGCCTCCTCGCCGGCGGCTACGGTAGATGCTGGGATGGGAATGGGGGGCTCCTCCCCGGCGGCCTTGGAGGCGCCAATGGCCACCGCGCCGATCTTCTCCATCGCCAACGTGGTTGGGGTTTTGTTGGGCGTTTGTAGAAGGTGATGGGACAGTGGAGACAGTTGAGTGAGCGAGTGCGTGATGAGTGGAAGTGGGGAGGCCTCTATTAAAGGAGAATGGAAGCGACGTTTTGTTGCACTACCGTGCACCGCGTATGCTAATGCACCGTGCACGGCCACACGTGTCCGCTACCGCCCCGTGCACTGCACACGCGTACCGTGAGTCACATTTTTTTCCCTCGTGTCTAACCATGGCGATTCAGTTGTACTCAGTTTTGCCCACCAACCGTTTATCCTCTGTGATCTTGCGGACAGGATAACCCTTATATTTGTCGGGGGCACCCCTCTATCCATGCGAAATAACGAGTATTCCACCGAAACTTAACAACATAAACGGATGAACTTGAATATATTTTGAAGGGTACGAAAATAGAAATCCCCATAGTTTAAGGGTCTAGATACGGTAAGATAACTAAATATTATTAGTGGCTGGGTCAGCACAGTGATGGGGTGGTCGGCTAGAAGTTGCTAATTCCTAAATAAGGGGACACTAGGCCGGTCTTGACATACTCCCTCAGGAACATGCCATAAGCAGCGTGCTTAGCCTTGGTCACCGACTTGTGTGTTACTAGCCGGGCTTTTACCGATGCCAACCGCATGCAGAATCAAGCTGGTAATCCTCGGGTTGACTCCTTTCTTACAGAAAGGGCACCAGAGCTCCCCAAGTCGAGTGCGGAAAGGGATTATCCCACTCTTGAGCTTCTTCATGACATGGCGGCTCTTGTTGTCCCTAGTCTCCTTTTCAGAGTCCATCTTACTTGAATACACCTGTATGTATGGAATACAAACCGAAATGAGCAAAATAATAAATATATATTCCTTCCACCATTCCAAGTTATTTTCGATGCAATAACATGTCTATACAGGTTCAGCAGTTCATTACGGCTGTCTCCCAGCTCGCTTCTAAATTAATGTGGTTTGTGTTCTTGGTAACTATTAATAAATAAATAATGTGGATTCATTCAGAATAGACTAGATCTCTCCATGTACCGGTTCGTACATTGCATCTAATCATTAGGACTAGATTTTTTATGACGCCAGGATAGATTACGCCCGAGCAGAAAAATGTAGAAATAGATGTACCTCTGGGTACACGTGTGGAGCATGTTCGTCGAACTCCACGCCCTCATCGGCGCCTCCGAAGTCGTCAGCACCGGCATCCACATGGTCCCCCAAGGGGTGAACTACACGTCCTCCTCGGCCTGTGTTGCGTGATGCTCCTCCAGATCTGGCGCGTGAAGCACCACCCCAGCGGCGATGCCCGGACACTCACCCCCACGCACTGGTTTCATGGAGAAGGTTCGTGCAAGTACGTTCAAGATTGTGGGGTTTTGCTGGATAGGGAAGAGAGAGTAGTGGATGAGTGCGAATGGAGGACCCAATAGGCTGGGTTTTTAATGCGGGGATGTTTAGGCCTCCTCGAGGGCCCGGTTGGCAGCTCTTTCGGCTGCGGCTGCCGCGTGGAAGGTTGTGTGGTGGGGGGGCCTGACGGAAGTGAGAGTGCAGGCGCGCTGCGTAGTAAAAATGGTACAGCCGGTGGTCCGTGGATGACCAGTTGCCCGCAGTAGACTTGTAGCCTTTGCATACTAGATTAAACATGACATGACCCCTCGATGACTTTTTCCATGGACGGCATCGTGTTCCTTCTTGTAGAAGTCTCGTTGAGGGGAGACGTCCGTGCTGTCTCGCGCTGTCCTGTGAAGGGCACGACGTGTGCAACAAGCCTCGTTGGGTCACACGGGATCAACGGTTGGTGCGCACGATCCGCGTGACAACTGTGACAACCAATCAGGGGTGTAGCAGACAAAGTGGGCACAGGTTTGGGCTTCTACGAAAGAGAGAGTGGCGGCCAAAACTCTGGGTAGTATCAAAAACCAAGGGGCAAAGCTGAGTAGTATAAAAATGGAAAGTGGGTGTCTTTTACAATGAAATGCATCGTGGCATACATCAATTTATGCCAAGATAGATCCACTAGAGTTCATTGCATGTGTGTCTTTTCACAAACCACATATGTATCCACAAGAGTTATTGCATGTATATTCATGTCATGAATCACATTTGGATCAACCAGTGTCATTGCATGTGTGTTCTTTCCAAAAATCACATATGGATCAACCAATGGCATTGCATGTGTGTTCTTTTCACAAACCACTTATGGATCAACCAGTGTTCACTTCATGTGTGTTCTTCCACAAACCACTTATGGATAAATCAGTGGTCATTGCATGTGTGTTCTTTTCCACAAACCACATATGGATCCATATGTGTTCTTAAACTAAAACCAGCATTAGAGTCACCTCATGTCTGTTCTTTCAACAAACCACTTATAGATCCACCAGTGTTCATTGCATGTGTGTTCTTTTCCACAAACCACATATGGATCAACCAGTGGTCATTGCATGTGTGTTCTTTTCACAAACCACATGTGGACCCACTAGAGCCATGGCATGTGTGTTCTCATACTAAAACCAGCACTAGACTCATTGCATGTGTGTTCTTTTCCACAAACCATACATGAATCCACCAGTGTTCATTGCATGTGTGTTCTTTTCCACAAACAACTTATGGATCAACCAGTGGTCATTGCATGTGTATTCTTTTCACAAACTACATGTGGACCCACTAGAGTCATTATATGTGTGTTCTTATACTAAAACCAGCACTAGAGTCATTGCACGTGTGTTCTTTCCACAAACCACATATGGATCGACCAATGTCATTGCATGTGTGTTCTTTCCACAAACCACTTTGGATCCACCAGTGTTCATTGCATGTGTGTTCTTTTCCAAAAACCACATATGGATCAACAGTGGTCATTGGACGTGTGTTCTTTTCCACAAACCACTTATGGATCCATTAGAGTCATTGCATGTGTGTTATTTCCACAAACCACACATGGATCAACCACTAGAGTCATTGCATGCATGTGTGTTCTTTCCACAAACCACACATGGATCAACCAGTGTTATTGCATGTGTGTTCTTTCCACAAATCACATATGGACCCACTAGAGTCATTGCTTGTGCGTTCTTATACTAAAACCAGCACTAGAGTCATTGCAAGTGTGTTCTTTCCACAAACCACACATGGCACCACCAGTGCTCATTGCATGTGTTCTTTTCCAAAAACCACATATGGATCAACCAGTGGTCATTGCATGTGTGTTCTTTTCACAAACCACATGTGGACCCACTAGAGTCATTGCATGTGTGTTCTACTAAAACCAGCACTAGACTCATTGCATGTGTGTTCTTTTCACAAACCACACATGGATCCACTAGACTCATTGCATGTGTGTTCTTTTCTACAAACCACATATGGATCAACCAGTGGTCATTGCATATGTGTTCTTTTCACAAACTACATGTGGACCCACTAGGGTGATTGTATGTGTGTTCTTATAGTAAAACTAGCACTAGAGTCATTGCGTGTGTTCTTTTCCACAAACCACACATGGATCCAGCAGTGTTCATTGCAGTGTGTTCTTTTCACAAACTACATGTGGACCCACTAGAGTCATTGTATGTGTGTTCTTATACAAAACCAGCACTAGAGTCATTGCACGTGTGTTCTTTCCCAAACCACATATGGATCAACTAGTGTCATTGCATTTGTGTTCTTTCCACAACCACTTATGGACCCACAAGTGTTCATTGCATGTGTGTTCTTTTCCAAAAACCACATATTGATCAACAAGTGGTCATTGCACGTGTGTTCTTTTCCACAAACCACTTCTGGATCCATTAGAGTCATTGCATGTGTGTTATTTCCACAAACCACACATGGATCAACCACTAGAGTCATTCCATGTGTGTTCTTTCCCACAAACCACATATGTATCCAGAGTTATTGCATGTGTGTTCCTGTCATGAACCACATTTGGATCAACCAGTGTCATTGCATGTGTGTTCTTTCCAAACCACATATGGATTAACTAATGCATTGCATTGTGTGTGTTCTTTTCACAAACCACACATGGATCAACCAGTATTCACTGCATGTGTGTTCTTTCCACAAACCACTTATGGATCAATCAGTGGTCATTGCATGTGTGTTCTTTTCCACAAACCACATATGGATCCATATGTGTTCTTAAACTAAAACTAGCATTAGAGTCACCGCATGTGTGTTCCTTCCACAAACCACTAATGGATCCACCATTGTTCATTGCATGTGTGTTCTTTTCCACAAACCACATATGGATCCACCAGTGTTCATTGCATGTGTGTTCTTTTCACAAAAACCACATGTGGAACACCTTGAGCCATATCATGTGTGTTCTTATACTAAAACAAGCACTAGACTCATTGCATGTTGTTCTTTTCCACAAACCACACATGGATCCACAAGTGTTCATTGGAAGTGTGTTCTTTTCCACAAACAACTATGGATCAACCAGTGGTCATTGCATGTGTGTTCTTTTCACAAACTACATGTGGACCCACTAGAGTCCTTGTATGTGGTTCTTATACTAAACCAGCACTAGAGTCATTGCACGTGTGTTTTTTCCACAAACCACATATGGATCAACCAGTGTCATGCATGTGTGTTCTTTCCACAAACCACTTATGGATCCACCAGTGTTTTTGCATGTGTGTTCTTTCGAAAAACCACATATGGATCAAGCACTAGTTATGCACGTGTGTTCTTTACCACAAACCACTTATGGACATTAGAGTCATTGCATGTGTGTTTTTTCCACAAACCACACATGAATCAACCACTAGAGTCATAGCATGCATGTGTGTTCTTTCCACAAACCACACATGCATCAACCAGTGTCATTGCATGTGTGTTCTTTCCACAAATCACATATGGACCCACTAGAGTCATTGCTTGTGTGTTCT
>CAJUXJ010000747.1:0-27691 GCA_910589775.1 Avena eriantha | reverse complement strand
ACTGTGGTTCATGAGAAGACCACACATGCAATGACACTTGTGTATCCTTATGTGGTTTGTGAGAAGAACACACATGCAATGACTCTATCTGTGGTTCATGAGAAGAACACACATCCAATGATAGTGGTGGATCCATGTGTGGTTTGTGAGAAGAACAGACATGCAATGACACTATGTGTGGTTCATGAAAAGAACAGACATGCAATAACACTGGTGGATCCTTATGTGGTTTGTGAGAAGAACTGACATGCAATGACTCTAGCTATGGTTCATGAAAAGAACACACATGCAATGACACTGGTGGATCCTTATGTGGTTTGTGAGTAGAACACACATGCAATGACTCTAGTTGTGGTTCATGAAAAGAACACACACCCAATGACACCGGTGGATCCTTATGAGCTTTGTGAGAAGAACTGACATGCAATGACACTAGTTGTGGTCCATGAAAAGAACGCACATCCAATGACACTGGTGGATCCATGTGTGGTTTCCTTAGAGGAACAAACATGCAATCACACTAGTGGATCCTTATGTGGTTTGTGGGAAGAAATGGCATGCAATGACTCTAGTTGTGGTTCATGAAAAGAACACACATGCAATGACACTGGTGGATCCATGTGTGGTTGTGAAAAGAATAGACATGCAATGACTCTAGATGTGGTTCATGAGAAGAACACACATGCAATGACACTGGTGGATCCATGTGTGGTGTGTGAGAAGAACACGCATCCGATGACACTGGGTGTGGTTCATGAAAAGAACACACATCCAATGACACTGCTGGATTCTTATGTGGTTTGTGAGAAGAACACACATGCAATGACTCTAGCTGTGGTTCATGAAAAGAACATACATGCAATGACACTGGTGGATCCATATGTGGTTTGTGGAAAGAACAGACATGCAATGACTCTAGCTGTGGTTCATGAAAAGAACACAGATGCAATGACATTGGTGGATCCATGTGTGGTTTGTGAGAAGAACATGCATCCAATGACACTGGGTGTGGTTCATGAAAAGAACACACATCCAATGACACTAGTGGAACCTTATGTGGTTTGTGAGAAGAACACACATGCAATGACTCTATCTGTGGTTCGTGAGAAGAACACACATCCAATGATAGTGGTGGATCCATGTGTGGTTTTTTAGAAGAACAGACATGCAATGACACTATGTGTGGTTCATGAAAAGAACACACATCCAATGACACTGGTGGAACCTTATGTGGTTTGTGAAAAGAATAGACATCCAATGACACTATGTGTGGTTCATGAAAAGAACACACATGCAATGACACTATTGGAATCATATGTGATTTGTGAGAAGAACACATATGAAATGACTCTAGTTGTGGTTCATGAAAAGAACACACATGAAATGACACTGGTGGATCCGTATGTGGTTTGTGGAAAGAACAGACATGCAATAACTCTAGTTGTGGTTCATGAAAAGAACACACATCCAATGACACTGGTGGATCCATGTGTGGTTTGTGAGAAGAACACACATCCAATGACACTAGGTGTGGTTCATGAAAAGAACACACATGCAATGACACTAGTGGATGCTTATGTGGTTTGTGAGAAGAACAGACATCCAATGACACTAGGTGTGGTTCATTAAAATAACACACATCCAATGACACTGGTGGATCCTTATGTGGTTTGTGAGAACAACAGCCATGCAATGACACTGGGTGTGGTTCATGAGAAGAACACACATCCAATGACACTAGATGTGGTTCATGATAAGAACAGACATGCAATAACACTGGTGTATCCCTATGTGGTTTGTGAGCAGAACATACATGTAAGGACACTAGGTGTGGTTCATGAAAGGAACAGACATTTAATGATACTAGTGGATCAATGTGTGGTTTGTTTAGAAGAACACACATGCAATGAACACATGCAATGACACTATTGGATCCATGTGTGGTTTGTTTAGAGGAACAGACATGCAATGACACTGGGTGTGGTTCATGAAAAGAACAGTCATGCAATGACACTAGTGGATCCATGTGTGGTTTGTGTGAAGAACACACATCCAATGACAGTGGGTGTGGTTCATGAAAAGAACACACATCCAATGACACTGGTGGATCCTTATGAGGTTTGTGAGAAGAACAGACATGCAATGACTCTAGCTGTGGTTCATGAGAAGAACACACATGCAATGACACTTGTGTATCCTTATGTGGTTTGTGAGAAGAACACACATGCAATGACTCTAGCTATGGTTCATGAAAAGAAAAGACATGTAATGACACTGGTGGATCCATATGTGGTTTGTGGAAAGAACATACATGCAATAACTCTAGTTGTGGTTCATGAAAAGAACACACATGCAATGGCTCTAGTGGATCCATGTGTGGTTTGTGAGAAGAACACACATCCAATAACACATCCATGTGTGGTTTATGGAGAGAACAGACATGCAATGACATTGGGGGATCCATGTGTGGTTTGTGGGAAGAACACACATCTAATGACACTACGTGTGGTTCATGAAAATAACACACATCCAATGACACTGGTGGAACCATGTGTGGTTTGTGGAAAAACAGACATGCAATGACACTAGGTGTGGTTCATGAAAAGAACAGACATGCAATGATACTGGTGGATCCATGTGTGGTTTGTTTAGAAGAACACACATGCAATGACACTAGGTGTGGTTCATGAAAAGAACAAACATGCAATGACACTGGTGGATCCATGTGTGGTTCATGAAAAGAACACACATGCAATGACATTGGTGGATCAACATGTGGTTTATGAAAAGAACAGACATGCAATGACACCGGTGGATCCATGTGGTTTATGACAATAACACACATGAAATGAACTCTAGTGGGTTCATGTGGTTTATGAGAAGAACACACATCCAATGAACTCTAGTGGATCTATCTTGGCATAATTTGATGTATGCCACGATGTATTTCATTGTACAAGACACTCACTTTCCATTTTTATACTACTCAGTTTTGCCCTTGGTTTTTTGATACTACTCAATTTTGCCCCCTCTCTCTATCTTCCGTAGAAGCCCAAACTTGTGCTCACTCTGTTTGCTACTCCTTGATTGGTTGTCACAGTTGTCACGCGGATCGTGCACACCGACCTTTGATTCTGTGCGATCCAACAATGATCTTTGCACACGTCGTGCCCTTCACAGTATAGCGTGAGACAACACGGACGTCTCCCTCAGCCAGACTTCTACAAGAAGGAACATGAAGCCGTCCATGGAAAAATTCGTCGAGTGGTCATGTAATGTTTAATCAAGTCTGAAAAGCCTACTACTGCTACTACTACGCCACAACACATGCATCATCGAGTGCATGGTCATCGATGTACAACTGCAATTTATTGCCACTTGATTTTAATAAGACATATCCCATTTTTTACGCAGCGGCTCTCAATCTCACTTCCAACTGGGCCCCACCGTAAGAAGCTTGCATGCGCTAGCCGGAGGCCGAAGAGCTGAGCTCGACGAGACCTAACGTCTCCGCCTTCATCGAGTCACTCGTAGCCATCAACACATCCATCTACCCGATCTAGCACAACCCCACAAATCTCGCCATACAGCCACCTACCTTCCCCTCTACATTTCCACTTTTAACTATCGCCAATTTTAGGGCCATGTCAAACTTCGTACATAGAAATTGTGTATGCGCCCTTTGCATGCGGCTCAATACAGAACTGCCATGCATGGCCCGGGAAGAAATGTGACGTACTGTGCGCGTGTCGTGGTGCACGGTGTAGTAGACTGCACGGTGTTGTCGTGGTGGTGGCATGGCAGATGCCATGGATATGCTAAAGATGGGGCCAGAGAGCGTTAGGGGAATCCAGGGGGAGAGCGTGGTGATTCCACGCACGGAAATCCTTGTATATTCTCGATCAATGGTGTTCTACAAGTGCTCTAGAGGCTCTCAACAAGAAGGAGACAATGTCTCTTACTCCATGTTCACTAGCCCTAGAGTTCTACCTTAGACAGAGATTGATTCATCTATCATCCATCCCCCTCTATGGAGGCCCTAGTGCTCCTTATATAGGGGAGCCCAGGTTACAATTCTAGGGCACAGGTGGCTGCATATTCTTTGAATATGCTCCTTTCCTAAAGCAGATGCTTCTTTATTCCTCTTTAACGGCTCGTCTGAGCTTTGGACTTAACCCGCAACGTCATCCTTGTATTTTTACGTCACCAGCCACGAGCTACGTCATCTGGCTTTGCCTGCGTCACCTTTTGACCAGCGGGGGATTCCTTCTCTTGGAAGCTAAAATAATCCGGCTAGAATATAGCTAATCCGGCTTACCTATTTACTTGAAAAACAGATAGACATGGCTGGCATAAATCTTACACCGGACGGGCCATTGTCTAGGAGATGCCCCATGGGCGGGGTCACACCGTGATTCGGCCTGCCTTGAGGTGACCCGGTTAGCACATTCTTTGACCGCGTCATACCCCGGCTAACTCGGACCTTATACCCCGGTGTTACCCTACCCGGGGGTATCCCCCAAACATTAGTCCTCGAAGCTGGTGTAGTCTTTGCAACTTCTAGTTGTTAAGGCCACAACAGGTTCCCATATCCGGATCTTTCGCTCCTCGGGTATCCCCCCAACATTAGTCCCCAAAGCTGGTGCGGTCTTTGCAACTTCTAGTCGTACACGCTCGTTGCGTGCGGCACGTCACCCGCAAAGGATCCCACGACGCGGGTGTGGCACAGTTAAGTAGGGGGTGTGGGACACTCCCAGGGGAAGTTCCCCCATTTGCGCCGCGCTCCACTGCTCTTTCTCTTTTTCACAGCGACTCCGCCACCGCCGCCAGTTTTCTGCTTCACGAACAACACCGCGACCGCAACTAGTCACATCCGCGCCGCCGTCCCCATTCACAGTTTCCATCACAGGGACTTGCGCTTCCCGCTTTACTTCCTCCGACTATCTCTACTCTGATTATCCCGTCACAAGCTTCGAATCCACCATGTCTGAGGCGGAGGTAGTGGTGGCGCAGCAGGAAGAAAGAGTGGAGGGCCGCGAGCGCAGTTGTTGGGATGGCTCCACCGTCCGCGAGGAAGACTGGGCTTGGCTCCGCGCATCGCGTCGCATTCCCGCCGGCGTCGCCTGCCGCCTCGCCGCCAGTGAAATTTCTCCTTCCCAGAGAGGGGGAATACGTTGTGTTTCTTTCCCATTTTCAGCGCGGCTTCGGCCTCCCCACTTCTGATTTTTTCTTCAATTTCATCTCCACTTACAAGCTGCAACTGCATCACCTCCCTGCAAACGCTATCACATCTCTGTCTTCCTTTGACGCCGGCATTGAGGGATACATTGGTCTCTAGCCAACCAAAGAACTCTAGATTAAGTTCTTTGGTCTGCGGAGGAACGTGGTTCCGGATAAGGAGCTTGCCCCGGAAGACAAGCACCTGACCCAATGCGGCGCCGCCTCCATCTCTCCGCGCAAGCAGTCCGTGTTTCCCCGGGGCATCGGGCTCGAATCTTGCAAGGGCTATGCCCGGACCTTCTTCTACATCCGGAACACCACCAAGGAGGACCAGATCCGGCTGCTCCCTTTCAAGCTTGGCCCTCTAGACGCCTCGCTCTGGGAAAGCACTCCCAAGCACGCCACAGCCCTGGCGAATCAGGTGGCACGCTGGATCACAAAGCTGCTGAAGGAGCATCTTCGGGGGTTGGATATTATGATTACTTTTATCCGCAGCCGGGTCTCCCCCCTCTAGAAGCGAGCCTACAAGATCTGCTACCTTAGCGGCCCTCTCGATCCTCACCTGACTTCTTCCTTTGAGCTGGATAACTCGGCGGTCTACCGCCGGGTTAAGTCAATATTTAACGTGGAGAAGGAGTTCTCCAAGGATTGGGAGTGGGGACTGGAGCCCTTCACCCATGTCAACCCCCCTCCAAAGGTAACTCATCCTTTTCTGTTTTCCAAATCTTCCTTGTATGTTGTTTTCTTTTCGTAACTTGGCAACTATTGTCTCAGAAATTCCTTCAGCAAACATTGCAGGATGGCGAGGTGCCGACGAGCAAATGGTTGGAGGACCGCACCGATGAGGACGAGGTTGATCCTGATCCGGAGGCCTTCCTGCCTACCCCGGACGTCGTCAGGCGTAGCGCTGGTAAGGCCTCTTCTCTAAGGGATTGGCCAGACGATGATGATTTTGACATTGAAGTCCTTGAGGTATTTGATCTGGTTCTCATTTCTTACTTGCTCCTGGCTCATGTTCGAATGTTCAGCTAACCCGGACGATCAAGTCCATGAGGTTCCTCCCCTTGCCACTGGTGGCCTAGCCCCGACTCCATCTCAAAAGCGCGCAGCTACCTCGGTCGCAGCTTCGGAGGCGCTGCCGCCCAAGAAGAGGCAAAAGAAGTCCGGGGTTAAACCCTTGGCCAAGCCTGCCGCCAAGAGCACAGTTCGGAGGGCACACAAACCTCGGGGTCCTCCTATCTTAGACGAGTAAGTCCTTTTTGCATTGCTACTTCGGATTTTTTCCTTTGCTTGCCTTTGTTTCTGGTTGGTTCTCTGTTTTTGACTCGCTGTCCTTCGTTTTTCCTTAGAGCTCCTGTGGATATTTCTCAGAGCGGTTCCGGCATAGACTCCCCACTCCGGAGCAGTCCCTCTCCCCCTGCAACGATGATTATCGCCCGCTCAGCCTTATTCAAGAGGGTTATGCGGTTGCGCCTGACCAGAGCCTACCTCACCAAGAGGAGGGCAACATCGACGTGGGGGATAGTGGGGCAGCTCGGGAAACGGTGATGCCGGATCTCCCCAGCTCCTCGGCCTCTGTGCCCAATGTTGAGGTGCCAGTTTCATCGGCGCCGCCCCCAGCACCTTTAGTACCAGTACCAGTACCAGCACTAGCAGCAACAGCAGCAAGAGCACCAGCACCAACAGCACCAGCAGCAACAGCGACAGCAACGCCAGCAGCACTAGCAACCACAGCACCAACAGGACCAGCAACGTTAGCACCAGCAGCAAAAGCCTCCAAGCCTCCCAAGGTAAAAGCTCCTTCGGCTCCCTCCGGGTCTACTCCTTCAATCGCTAATATCTTTCAACCAGCCCCTCAATCCTCATTCGACAAAGCCAAGAAGACATCTGGGTCAGCCAAAGATACTTCTTCTGGGTCTACTCCCTCCAGATCAGAGGGCGGGCGGCAGCTGGTTTTGCATACCAGCCCTCCATCTCAATCCGCTAGGCAGGAGGCCCACGTGAAGGGCCTTGTGGCGAGCTATTCTCCAAGCGGCGAAAGTTACAATACACAACCCCTTGAGTATGTGAAGAACTAGAACACCGCTAAATGCATCGATCCTCAAGACGATTTGCCAGAGAAGTTCAGCCCCGCCGAGTTCAGCGCCCAAATGAACTCCTCCACTAAGGCTATCTCCTTGGCTGGCCAGATGATGGAGGTAATTCTTTTTCTCTGTCGTTGATGTTTTATGCAATTGAGCGCTTGTAGATATATCCCCTAGTCCCCGAGCCTCTGAGGGAATAACTTGTTATTCGGTCGGATGCTTCTCGTAGAGCTTAGATTTTGTTCATAGTGACATTAATTTGCATTAAATTTTGGGCCGGGTCTAGTTCCCTCGGCCCGTATCTTATGTACTTCGAATATCCACACACCTAGAGCCGGGTTAAGTTCCACTTGGACCAGGTCTTGTAGAGTTTGAATATCTACACACCTAGAGCCGGGTTAAGTTCCACTTGGCCTGGGTCATGTAGACTTCGAATATCCACACACCTAGAGCGGAGTTAAGTTCCACTTGGCCCGGATTTTGTAGGCTTTGAATATCCACACACCTAGAGCCGGGTTAAGTTCCACTTGGCCTGGATTTTTTAGGCTTTGAATATCCACACACCTAGAGCCGGGTTAAGTTCCACTTGGCCCGGGTCTTTTAGACTTCGAATAGCCACACACCTAGAGCCGGGTTAAGTTCCACTTGGCCCGGGTCTTGTAGACTTCGAATATCCACACACCTAGAGCCGGGTTAAGTTCCACTTGGCCCGGATTTCATAGGCTTTGAATATCCACACACCTAGAGCCGGGTTAAGTTCCACTTGGCCCGGATTTCATAGGCTTTGAATATCAACACACCTAGAGCCAGGTTAAGTTCCACTTGGCCTGGGTCTTGTAGACTTCGAATATCCACACACCTAGAGCCGGGTTAAGTTCCACTTGGCCCGGGTCTTGTAGACCTCGAATTATTTCTACCTTGCCTCTGAACTTTTGTCTTTTCCTTGCTTATTTTAGATTACCACTAATCGCCAAACCGCTGAGTTCCAGCGCCAGCTGGAGTCCTACAAAGACATTCACGGGCATTATGGTAAACTCCTGGTGGAGTACCAGAAGAGGGGTTAGTTTCCATTCCTTTTCTTCCTTATTCATTAAAACTTCTTAGGACCTATATGAATGTCTTGTCCGAATCATGCAGCCGAGGATGAAGCTGAGAACAAAATCATGAGGAAGAACCTTGCGGAAATCAAAGGTAAACTTATCCCTTTCATATGATCATCGTACTTTCCTTCCTTCATCCGGTGGACACTCATACTTTGGGTTCTCCGGATCATGTTGCAGTTGCTCTCGATGACAGTGTCACCATGCCTGAACTGATGACCCACTGCCTCAAACAAGCAGGTAACTATGGAGCTGAACTGAAAAAGAAAGATGAGGAAATGGCTCGGCTCAGGCAGCAGGACTCGGAGATCAGTCGGCTGAACGCCAAAATTCAAAAGCTTAAGTGCTCCCATCAGTCCACGCTAGAGAAGGCCGGCCAGGAGTTTGCCGACGAGAAAGAGCGTTTAACCATGCAAATCTCCAAGGACAAGAGCCTACTGGAGGAGGCTGACGTCAAGCTTACGTCGGTGTCCACTGAATATGAAAAACTCTGGGTCCACAATGCCAATGTTGATTCTGAGATACAATGACTTCTCTTCCAGATTGCGCATAAGTTTTCTGCCCTTGCCTAATCTGCTATCATTTGGATTTGGTCCTTTTGCTCACTATTTTTCTTCTCATCCTTAGGCAAATTTCCAGAGAGCGATACGCTCGCCGCCTCTGCCGTACGCCAATCCCATGATCCGCGTGGAATTTTTGTTGCCCGTGATGTCGAGCTAATGCCTTATACCACAGAGGATCTCCTGGCGAATCTCACCACTCGTCTTGAGGTAGTAAAGAATTTCAGCGCGGATATTGTCCCAGCGGGAACACGGATGCTTAGCTGCCTCTGGCCCGGCGAACATATTCCAAAGAAAGGCTCGGCTTTCATAGCCAAACTCAATGAATGTGATACACATCTGCATCTGTGGCGCGAGTCTGCTGCCCAGGCTAGGTCCGATATTGCTCTGAAATTTGCACTCTCATGGTATGAAGGAATTGACTTGGCATTGCTCAATTGCATGCGCACCGGGTCAAAGTGGTGCGAGGATCCGGAATGGATCGCGTGCCGCCAGGCCTGTGTGAACAATCTCATCCAGTACTCTTTCTGCCATGCCTGGAATGAGGGGCCGAGTTATCTTGATGTCGCTGATGACGAGATTGTCTCTAGAGCCGAAGATGAAGGAAGTGAGAGTGAGGGCTCCGAACAAGGCGAGAAGACTGAGGATCCGGAGGAAGGTGAGGTTAACCCGGAAGATGAAGCCGAAGCTAGCGCTCCTCCCCCGCACTCCGAAGTACCTCCCTCCTCGACAGATGATTCGTCTGCTGCTCCTCCTCCTTGAGAAACACTTGTCAAATTTATTAGATCCCCAGAATGCTAGGAGTAGATGTATTTAAATACTTCGGTTTGGTTGTGCTACAACTATGTGTTCCGAATTAGGTTTTACTGCCAGAATATCGTGGGCGAAGTCCCCGAGTTTCATTTTCTTGTTCCCCCAATATTTGACTCGGCTCGCGTCTACCATGATTTAGTTTTTTCGACTTACGAGTCCGAGGTTCAAAACATTGGTTTAACAATACTTGAAACCTTGAGATTAGCTCAAAATGATTCAGTATTTTAGTGAATACAACAAAGATAAGGGTTAATCAAAAACCAATGTCGGCCCACTCAAGCTCTTTACCTTAGTCGTTTTTCATGTGCTTTGCCGTTCCAAACTTGTTCTCTTGCTTGCCATGAAGCCAATTCTTGTTGGGCAAAAGGAAAGTCGAAGAGTTAGGTTTTTGGTGCTAACACATTACTAATCCCACTAAGGTATAAGTGACTTAACCCAGCCGAAATAAAAATATGAAAACGAAAGATAACTAAAATAGCAGTCCCCGAGTCTCTGCCTGGGGTGACAAAATTTTTATTGATAAGTTGATTGCCGACATACATATTGACATACGAGTAGTTCAGATACATTCACCTCTGATACATCCATTTTGCATCACTATTCTATGTCTTAATTCACTATTATTCATTGATATATTTCATATTGAGAGGTGATACTTATGTTATTTCATCTGTTTTTGCATGGTTGATGACTTTGGGAGCATGGACCGCTGTAGTCAGGATTCTGATGGAAAAGGTGTTGTTTGGAGGCAAAATTCGCGAAGATCAGAAAATCTGGGAAAATATACGGAAAATCCTATTTTTCCAGAAGACTAAGGATGCCATAAGACGGAGTGGAGATGGGCCACAGGGGGCCCACACCACCCCCTGGCGCGGGTAGCCCTAGGCCGCGCCAGCAGGAGGTGTGGCCACCCTGGCCCACTCTAGCCTCTCCCCTCTGGTGTATATCATCCTCCCGAAACCCTAAGACTCGGGGAGCGCCACAGAAAGATTCCGCCGCCTCTGCCTGGCGCAAAACACCGAGAGAGAAAGATATCTCCGGCAGACAGATTTCTGCTTGGGAAATTCCTTCTCGGAGAGGGAAGATCGTCGCCATCAACACCACCATCAAGCTAAACTTCATCGGGATCATCATCATCACCATCACCACCATCATCACCATCAGCACCCTCATCACCATCTCCATATTGATGTAACAATTGGGTTGAATCTTGCATAGTTCATAGGGGAAACTTTCTAGTGTTGATTACTCTTTGTAGTTGATGCTATTGAGTTAACCGTTGAATTATTGTTTATGTTCATATTGTTATACATCATTATTCCATCTCTGATCATGATCCATATGATGTCTTGTGAGTAGTTCGTTTTGTTCTTGAGGACATGGGAGAAGTCTTGTTGTTAGTAGTGGAGTTGTGATGAGAAAGATTCAACAGATTGTTATTTAAGTTGTGGTGTACTTATTCTAGTGGTGTCATGTGAACGTCGACTACATGACACTTCACCTATATGGGCCTAGGGAATGCATTGTGTATTTGGCTACTAATCATAGGGGTTGCTAGAGTGACAGAAACCTGAACCCTCGTTAGGAAACAATTGCACAAGGGACGTAAGGGTCTTAGAGTTTAAAGTTGTGGTTAGGTTTCTACCTTAATTACTTTCTTGTACTTATGGATGTTTGCAAGGGGTTTAATCACAAGTATGTATTAGTCTTGGATGGGGCAGTACATTAGCACAGGTTCACCCACACAACACTTAGCAATCTAGGGAAGATTAATCAGCTATATGAAGCGAAAGCACTTGACAGTCTTCCCATGTGTCCTCGAGAACGTTTGGTCATCTTAAGTAATACAACCGGCTTGTCCTTTGCTGCATAAAGGATTGGGCCACTTGCTGCATTTATTCCTACTGTCTTTTATTTACTCGTACTTCATTTACTTGCTTTATCGAAAACCCCTAAAAATCCGTTTGCTAAAGTATTTGCAGAGAATTCCTGATCCATACCACTAGCCAGCACCTTCTGCTCCTCGTTGGGTTCGACACTCTTACTTATCGAAAATACTACGGTACACCCCCTATACTTGTGGGTCATCAAGACTATTTTCTAGCACCGTTGCCGAGGAGTGAAGCGCTATTGAAGAGTGGAACTGGTAAAGGAAACTTCTACTATGAGTATTGTTTACTTCTGCTAGTTCCTTTATTTTTGTTATGGATAATTCGCTGAGTTTCTTATTTGGTAATGCTACTACCACTGCTAAGGTAATAGATAAACCACCACCTGCTGAGAATGATGTTTTTAAAATACCTACAAGAATTATTGATCGTGTTATGGATAACTACTATGTTGGGGATGGAACTGTCCATCCCGGTGATCATTTACTCTTTATACACGAATTATGCGGGTTTTTCAATTGTGCAGGTATTACTATAGATCAATTTAAGAAGAAGTTATTCTCATTATCACTGAAAGGAAGAGATGAGGAATGGTATAAGCTGCTGAAGAATGGTCAAGCTCTGGAATGGGAGGAAATAGTGCCTCTCTTTTATTCAAAGTTTTATCCTCCTAGTGAGATTCATAAAGATCGGAATCAAATATACAACTTTTGGCCTCTTGACGGAGAGAGTACAGCTCAAGCTTGGGGGAGATTGAAGTTACTAATGCTCAAATGTCCCATTCATGAGCTCCCCAACAATATTATTATCAACAACTTTTATGCAAGGCTCCCTCTACATGATAAGGATTTATGGGATGCTTCTTGTGCTGGATCATTTACTTGCATGGAATAAGAAGCTAAATGGGATCTTATGGACCGTATTCAAGATAATACTGAAGCATGGGAGAATGACAAAGGTAGAAAGTCAGGTATAAATTATGATTATGAATGCATTGAATCTTTTATGGGAACTGATGACTTTCAAAATATTAAAAATGCTTATGGTCTAGACTCTCAAGCTATTTCTTCTTATTTTAAGGCTTTTGCTTCCTACATTGAAGTTCCTAAAAGAAGTGGAATAAGTATCACGAACCTTATAAAGATATTGCTAAGAGTGTTCTTGCAAGAAATACTGAAGTTTATACTGCTAATCATGTCTTACCTGATCCTTATATTGAGAAAATGCCTTTCCCAGTTAAGGTAAAGGAACATTCTATGATAGCTAGTATGGTTAATGAAAGTACAAGTAAATATGTTGAACCTGATAAACAAATCGTTGATGAACCTATTATAGCAAATGTGAAAGACTTTGTTACTAAATATGAAGAAAAGGGACACCCTATCCCTTGTAAGGATACCTCTAATATTATTTCGCAAAGTGGTATCGTGTGAGCTAGTATTCCTGTGTTTTCTGTTAGAATAAGTGATCATTGCTATGATGGTTCTTGTGATAGTTATATTGTTAAGTTTATGCATGATACTGAAAGTTATTATGAGAGAGGGAAAAGTGTTCTTATGCATCTCAATAATATCAAGTTTCCCCGTTTTATGCTGAAAGTTTTTATGTTGCACATCTTTTGCCTTCTTATACAAGTTGCCTCTGGTTTCAACAACTTGTTTGTTTACAAAATTCCCTTGCATAGGAAGTGGGCTAGACTTAAATGTGTGTGTGTGTGTTTTTGCTTCTTAATGCTCTCTTTCACTTCAATTCATATTCCTGAGTGAGCATCTTCAAAATTATCATGCCCATCTTAATGGCTATAAAGAAAGAGCTTTCTGGGAGACAACCCAATTTGTTTTTGCTTTCAGTTTGTTTTTGTTTCTTTGAGTCTTGGAAGTTATTACTTCGGTAATAACCTCTCCTTATCCTTTTTGTTTGTTTTTTGTGTCAAGATCAACCTCTAATGAGAGAGAAGTAAGATTTGGGGAAGTTGCTGTCCTGAAACAGATTTTTATGCTTCACCGTAAAAACTCGTGAGAGATCTCTGTATGTCGGATTGAGCTGTAATGTTTTTTGCTTCTGCCCCAGGTTGTTATTTAACTTTCGTTAGTTTTGCACTTTTTGATTTGATCAACATAAGATTTTCGAAAAAATTGATCTTTACCTACTGGTCTATTTTGACAGACTTTGCCAATCTTGCATTTCCTTCTTTATTCAATTTCATTTTTGAATTCTTTTTGGGTCTTCAAAAGGAGTTGCTACAGTAGCTTATGTTTTGATGGTGTTCAATTGAAGTTGGACTTAAAAGGTTTGATCACTTCACTTATACTAATGTTGCTAATGAGAACTGTGTGAAAGAAATTTCCAGGAAGTGGAGATAATGGTGTAATAAGCAAGAGAAGGGTTTTACGACTCAAGTAATAAGAGTATGAAGATGAAGATATTGATGTTATTCAAGTGGTGACTCCGGAAGAATCTACTAGATACCAAATTCAGAGACCTGCAGAGTCCGTTTTCAAATAGGTAACAGTTCTGGTAAGAAGAGTTCCGCGAAAATACTATCTAACTATATTTTTGTAGTTTTTAGTCAATAAGGAAAGCTACAAAGTGAAAAAGGGACGGAAATGGAGCCAGGGTGGCTCACACCACCCTGTGGCGCAGGCCCACCCCTGGCCGCGCCACCAAGTGGTGAGTCCACCCCAGACTCCGCCTTTGACTCGTTTTCTCCCAGTACCTTCCTTTTGATATGAAACTTCGTAATATATAACCCCCCGGATCTCCCGAGGTTTGTATATCGTGTTTTCATCGTGTTTTTGTTTCGATCTGTTTCTGCCAGGTAGAATCCCAGATTTGGAGCCACAGTGTCTTCCACTAGATCAGCCGAGGGAGATTCCTTAGAAGATATCATCAACCCATACATGAGAGAGTTGAAGATTCATCCCAAGGAGTTGTTGCTCGAAGATGGGGAGGTCCGGATTAAAGAAGTTCAAGGCCCTAAAGGTGAAGGAAGTCTGGAGGACAGGATGGAAGCACTGGAGCAAGAAGTCTTTAGGTACAAGAAGATGGCGGAGCGCGAAGTGGATCCATAAGATCTGTTCCGAACTCATCACCGAGCACCAAAAGGAGACTGCTGAACTCAAAGACAAAATCCTCTCACTCCACCAAATAACCAACGAACTGCAAGCACAGTTCTATGACGTTCAAAATCAAAACTGTGAGTATGAGGCTAGATTTAAACGCATAAGTGCTTCTGCAAGTTTCAGGATGTTGGAAACCACGATGTCCTTTGTTGACGGGAAGCCCTTACCCTGGAAGACTGACGAAGATGAGAGGATACCACCAAAGGAGTAATTCGTCATCAGGTTCGCATCCCCTTGGTTTGTTCCAAGCTTGGGGGGGTGCCGCGGTATCACATCACTATCTTCTATCTTTTACCTTTTTAGTAGAGTCATATCATGAATAGAGGAGTTATTATGTAGGATGGTTTGCATTATGGAAGTGTCCCCTCTCTCGTTAGATATGTATCCCTTGGTGTGAGTTGCCGTTATGGAGTATTAATGAGAAGTTCTATCGTTCACTCTTTTTGCATAGCTTATATTAGTTTTCAATTCGTGGTTGAATGATTGATCTTGTTGTTAGTATTGGTATCACTTTGGGATCATCGAGTTAATTTAGTTGGTTTTGGCAAACCTGGCTTCGTCAGTAGCAACACTATTTTTGAGAGTTGAAAGAAAAGCTAAAAGTACTCTAAAGAAAAATTATTTCATCATCTTTCTTTCTTGATTTGCTCATAAGTCTAGTATTCTCTAGTTAAGATATTTTGTGCTTCCAAGGAAGATTGCATGTTTGTTTTTATCACTTGTATGTTTGTTTGTTTCCTTCAACTCTTGTACTTGCTACCCAGCCTTGCTAGCCAAAAACCTGTACTAAGAGGGATGTCTTCTCGTGCACCCACTCCTTTAAACCAAAAACCCACGCCATTTGTGTCCACCATACCTACCTATTAGCGGTATTGCTATTCCAAGTAAATTCTTGTTTTATCTACCTCCCAAATTAAACCTGTTATGTGAAAATTAGTGATTAAAGCTCTCACGAACTTGATGGCACATTTTACTTTCTTGCATTTAATAAACTTGAACCATTGGGTCCTTATTTGTTGCGTATATGCTTGCGCTTTATGAGTTGAAGTTAGCAGAACCATGTATCATGGGGACAGCTTTCAACACTTCATTGGTACTTGTACCTAGTTGATATCATGTTCTTTTGCTTATGGATCCCGGCGGTGTGAAATAAAAGTGGAACTTGTAAGATCATGGAGTTTATATGTGTGTTAGAGAAACACCTGGGCCGCTAGCCTAAGCCATGCCTAATCATGGTGGAAACTTGCAGCATAACTATAGTGAGTATTCTATGAAGCATCCTCAATAAAAACCTATGCAAATAGAAAATAAAAAGATCACTGAGATGCTCATTGTCTGCTTGCCTTGTCATTTTGATTATGGGATAGCTCCTGTGTCATGTGCAAGGGGTACCCCGTTGGCGGTTCTTAATGATACACATGTATTTACAATGACAAGAGCTTGCTCGTGACTGAAGTTGAGTAGCATGAGGTTCGGTACTCATAAGTAAGGGGCATGGGACTCCAATTCATAATTTGTCAAGCATATCCTCTTAGTTGTGTCACTTTTACCTTAACCACCAAAAGATGCCTATGATAGGGGCAATGAGAGCTGAAAGCTAGTAAGTATAATAATTTTTGGGAGCTCTTTATGAGACTTGCAATCCCTGCTTACCTCTGCGAAGGGCCCTTTCTTTTTACTTCTTAGTTGAGTCAGTAAACCTACTCCCTTCCATCTCAGCAAGTATTTTGAGTTGATGTGTTTCATTCATTCAGATGATGATTTATGCAATCATGTCTTATGTTCCTTGTTTTGCACATTGCTCTTATCTTGATGTTTACTACTTTGAAAGCTTTCATTGAAAAACCAGCTATTTGTGAAATCTAGCAAATTATCAACTATTCTTCGACCAAGAGCTAAGTTTGCCATTACCAATTATGATTTACTTTATGTATCTTTATTATGTTTCCTTTACCTATTACAAGTTAAGTTATATAATAGTGATTTGTCTTCTATTATGATCTATGTATTTGATGAATGTGATGCTTCTTGTCCGTATTATTTTATCGACTCTTCACTCCATAAACCTGAGGCCATGTTTATTGAGCTCAGTTTCGCTTGAGCACAAGCAAAGTCTAAGCTTGGGGGCAGTTGATACGTCCATTTTGCATCACTATTCTATGTCTTAATTCACTATTATTCATTGATATATTTCATATTGAGAGGTGATACTTATGTTATTTCATCTGTTTTTGCATGGTTGATGACTTTTGGAGCATGGACCGCTGCAGTCAGGATTCTGATGGAAAAGGTGCTGTTTGGAGGCAAAATTCGCGAAGATCATAAAATACGGGAAAATATACGGAAAATGCTATTTTTCCAGAAGACTAAGGATGCCAGAAGACGGAGTGGAGATGGGCCACAGGGGGCCCACAGCACCCCCTCGCGCGGGCAGCCCTAGGCCGCGCCAGTAGGTGGTGTGGCCACCCTGGTCCACTCCAGCCTCTCCCCTCTGGCGTATATCATCCTCCCAAAACTCTAAGACTCGGGGAGCGACCATAGAAAGATTCCGCTGCCTCTGCGGGGTGGAAAACACCGAGAGAGAAAGATCTCTCCGGCAGACAGATTTCTGCCGGGGGAATTCCTTCCCGGAGAGGGAAGATAGTCGCCATCAACACCACCATCAAGCTGGACTTCATCAGGATCATCATCATCATCACCATCAGCACCCTCATCACCATCTCCATATTACTGTAACAATTGGGTTGAATCTTGCATAGTTCATAGGGGAAACTTTCTAGTGTTGATTACTCTTTGTAGTTGATGCTATTGAGTTAACCGTTGAATTATTGTTTATGTTCATATTGTTATACATCATTATTCCATCTCTGATCATGATCCATATGATGTCTTGTGAGTAGTTCGTTTTGTTCTTAAGGACATGGGAGAAGTCTTGTTGTTAGTAGTGGAGTTGTGTTGAGAAAGATTCAACAGATTGTTATTTAAGTTGTGGTGTACTTCTTCTAGTGGTGTCATGTGAACGTCGACTACATGACACTTCACCTATATGGGCCTAGGGGAATGCATTGTGTATTTGGCTACTAATCGTAGGGGTTGTCGGAGTGACAGAAACCACAACCCCTGTTAGGAAACCATTGCACAAGGGACGTAAGGGTCTTAGAGTTTAAAGCTATGGTTAGGTTTCTACCTTAATTACTTTCTTTTACTTATGGATGTTTACAAGGGGTTTAATCACAAGTATGTATTAGTCTTGGATGGGGCAGTACATTAGCACAGGTTCACCCACACAACACTTAGCAAGCTAGAGAAGATTAATCAGCTATATGAAGCGAAAACACTTGACAGTCTTCCCATGTGTCGTCGAGAACGTTTGGTCATCTTAAATAATACAACTGGCTTGTCCTTTGCAGCATAATGGATTGGCACACTTGCTGCATTTAATCCTACTGTCTTTTATTTACTCGTACTTCATTTACTTGCTTTATCGAAAACCCCTAAAAATCCATTTGCTAAAGTATTTGCAGAGAATTCCTGATCCATATGACTAGCCAGCACCTTTTGCTCCTCGTTGGGTTCGACACACTTACTTATCAAAAATACTGCAATACACCCCCTATACTTGTGGGTCATTAACCTCTTAGGTGTAGAAAGGACGAAGCAGCGCTACGTTCCATGGTCTTTTGGATTCTTCTCTGGACCTGTCCACCTTGTTCTTTTGCTGGTGCTGAGCATCAGTAAGATAGTAGGAATCATTGCACAAAGCTTTGCTCACAATGAAGGGTCCTTCCCATGGAGGGGATAACTTATGCATGCCCGCAGTGCGCTGTATTAGCCTTAGCACCAAATCACCTTCCCGGAAAACTCGGGGGTTTACTTTCCGGCTATGATAGCATCGGAGATTTTGCTGATATATGGCAGATCTGGACAAGGCCAGTTCTCTCGCTTCTTCCAGCAAATCAACATCATTTTGCCGGGCTTCAAGCACTTCGGCCTCTGTGTATTGGGTGACCCTTGGTGAATCATGCTCTATGTCGGCTGGTAATACAGCTTCTGCCCCATATACCAGAAAGAACAGCGTATAGCCTGTTGATCGATTTGGAGTTGTTCTTAGACTCCATAGTACTGCTGGTAGTTCTTCTATCCAGCACCCCGCTGATCTTTGCAGCGGCTCTATGAGCCGGGGTTTTATCCCGGACAATACCAGTCCGTTGGATCTTTCTACTTGCCCGTTCGATGCGGGGTGGGCGACTGATGCGACATCTAACCAGATCTTCTTTTCTTGGTAGAATCTCGCAAACACTCCTTCAGCGAAATTTGTTCTGTTATCAGTTATGATTCTATGGGGGTAGCCATACCTTAGGATTATATCCTTGAGGAATTTTACTGTTGTTGCCCCATCACATTTCCGAATCGGTTTCACTTCAATCCATTTGGTGAACTTGTCAACCATGACCAGAATATGGGTCATCCCTCCTTTGGCCAGCTTAAATGGTCCTACCATGTCTAGGCACCATACAGCACATGGCCATGTAATGGGGATGGTTTTCAGCTCCGACATTGGTAGACGAGTTTTTGTGGCATATCTTTGACAACCATTACATTTTCTCACCAAGTCCTCTGCTTGCTCCAAAGCACTGGGCCAATAGAATCCATGCCGGAAAGCTTTTGCTACTAAGGCCCTTGAGGAGGCATGGTGGCCACATTCCCCTTGATGAATATCCCGGAGTATGTCAAGTCCTTCCTCCGGATCAACGCATCGCTGTAGTACCACATTCACACTTCTTTTGTATAGTTCGTAGTTGATAATTGTATAGGCCTTTTCCCTTCTCTGAATTTGCCTTGAACTTATTTCATCATCTGGCAAGATTCCCTCTTTTAGGAAATCAAAAATCGGCTTGGCCCAAGATGGCATAGCCCGGACGGGGAATGGTTCTTCATCCACTTCCATTGCATCCACTGACATAACTCCCGCCGGATCAAGCTATACAGTCCCCGGGTTTGCTGAGGCAGTCCCAGGGTTTTCTGAGGCAGTCCCCGGGTTTGCTGAGGTGCTTCCCAATTCTATCTCCATAGGTACAGCTCCTGACCCGGGTGTGCCGGGATGTAAATGGAATCTGATTCCTATGATGGTGTGATAGATGGTTTTCTCAGGTGCTCCAAGGCAACATTTGGCGGGATTGGCTGCCAGGACGAGCCCAATTTGGAAAGCGTATCTGCTGCCTCGTTTTCGATCCGAGGTACATGATGGAACCAACACCCTTCAAAAAACCCTCTTATTTTCTAAACATGGAACCTATACAGGGCCATGTTAGCATCCAGAGCATTCCAATTTCCAGACACCTGCTGCACCACCAAATCCGAATCTCCAAAGCATTGTATCCGACGTATTCCCACTTCCTTTGCCACTTTGAGACCATGTACCAATGCTTCATACTCCGCCACATTATTCGAGGCATTGAAGTGGATTTGAAGGACATACTTCAGTTGATCTTTCTTGGGCGAGGTAAGCACTACTCCGGCGCCTAACCCGCCTTTTAGCTTCGATCCGGCGAAGTGCATTTGCCAGTAATTGGATTCCGGTAGGGGTGGCTCGTATTGCATTTCAGCCCAGTCCACAAAGACATCTGCCACTTGTTGTGACTTTATTGCATCCCTTCTATCAAACTGTGGTGCATAGGGAGCTAACTCGATTGCCCATTTTGCTATCCGGCCACTTGCATCTTTATTACTCATGATCTCTGAAATGGGTGCCTCACATACCACCTTGATGGGGTGTTCCTCAAAATAGTGTTTGAGCTTCTTTGTCGACATGTATACGTCGTACGCCATCTTCTGATAGTGAGGATAATTTTGTTTTGAGGCTGATAATACTTCACTCAGATAATACACCAGCCTTTGCACCGACTTCCCTTCCTCCTCGCACTCCACTACGATCACTGCACTTACGACTCGGTTGGTCGCGGCTACGTAGAGCAACATTGGCTCCTTAGGTAGTGGTGCAGCTAGGATTGGCGCAGTAGATAACATCTTTTTCAATTCTAGAAATGCAAGATCCACCTATGGCGTCCACGTGAACTTGTCTGCCTTTTTCATTAGCTGATAAAGGGGCAAGGCCTTCTCTCCCAACCGACTTAATGATGGCAGGCAACCAGTGAACTTCTGCACATCGTTAAGACACTTTGGCAGTTCCATTCTTTCTATGGCCCGGGCTTTTGTCAGGTTAGTTTCAATGCCACGGCTAGATACCAGAAAACCGAGTAATTCTCCGGCGGGTACACCAAAAGTCCATTCTCCAGGTTTAGCTTCATTCGGAACCTTCTTAAGTTCGCGAATGTCTGCCGGATATCCTCGAGGAGTGTATTGGTTTCCTTGGTCTTTATTACCACATCATCCACATAGACCTACACATTTCGACCTATTTGGTCATGCAAGCATTTTTGCATGCATCGTTGGTACGTTGCCCCTACATTACGTAATCCAAACGGCATAGTGCGATAGCAATAAGCCCCATACGGGGTAATAAACGCAGTCTTTATTTGAGCATCCGAATTTAGGGGTATTTGATGGAAACCAGAATACGCGTCAATGAATGACAGTAGCTCACATCCGGCCATTGAATCTATGACTTGATGTATTCTAGGAAGCGGAAATGGATCTTTGGGACACACCTTATTCAGGTTCGTGTAATCGATACACATGCGCCATACCACAGGTACGTTCGGATCATCTTTCTTTTTCTCCACCAACACAGGATTAGAGAGCCAGTCCGGATAGAGTACCTCCATGATAAACCCGGCCGCAAGTAGTCTTGCTATCTCGTCTCCAATAACTTTCCTTCTATCTTCTGCGAAACGCCTGAGAGGCTGCTTTACCAGCTTAGCCCCGGGTCTTACATTTAATGAGTGCTCGGCCAACTTCCTCGGTACACCTTGCAGATCTTGCGTATACCAAGCAAAGATATCCCGATTCTCATGGAGGAAGTTGACGAGCTCGCTTTCCTATTTGCTGCCTAACCCGACGCCAATGGTGACGGTGCGCTCTGGGAACTGATCATCTATCGGCACCTTCTTTGTGTCTTTAGTTGCTTGGAATGACACACTTCCATGCGGGTTAGTCAGTGCCGGCATATGCAGCTACACGGATTGAGCTAATGTCGCTACCTCCAGTATCTTTCTTTTTTCCTGAGCTATCATGAGTGACTCGGCTAAATTGGATCCGGCTGAGGCGCACTCGATCGAACGCCGGAAATCCCCTGATACAGTTATCACGCCCCTTGGTCCGGGCAATTTCATCTTAAGGTAGCTGATGTGAGTAGTTTCCATGAACTTTTTTAGCGCTGGCCTGCCAAGTAGCGCGTGATAAGCACTCTCCAGAGTCACCACTTCAAATTCCAACTTCTCAGTGCGACAGTTGTCCCTTGTGCCGAATAACACGTCAACCCGGGCTTTACCAATTAGTTCAGAAGAAATACCTAGCACAATACCATGAAAGGTGGTCCTTGTTGCTTGCAACATGTTCTCTGTTATTCCCAACTTGTGCATGGTATCCTTGTACATAATGTTGATCCTGCTGCCATTGTCAATCAATACCTTGGAAAATCTCACATTGAGGTTCGGTCCGATGAACGTCGGATCCAGGAACAGGCCGTAGGTTCTCGGGCTTGGCATGATCTTTGGGTGATCCTTGATACTCCATGTGATTTCTTGATCCGCCCAAGGCATATATCTTGGCACAGCCGGCATTACCGCGTTCACTTCCATATGCCGGTGCTACAAGATTTTCCGATCATTTTCCTCCGTGGTAAACACACAATAACTTTGGTGATGTTCCCTGTACTCATTTTGCCCCTCATTCTCATTGTACCCTTGACCTTGCTGTTGGTTATTGCCCACTTGATGTACAGTGTCCCTTCTTTCCGGATTCTCATATCTCGGAGGAGGTGGTGGTAGCATTAGTTGTTGTCAGTTTCCCCCCGTCAGTAATGGTGGCCATGGTGCCTCCCTTCTAGGTGCTTCGTTCCGAGGTGCCTGTGCATTCCCCAAACTTCCATGTTCCAGTTTCCTCATCCATTCACATTGCCGGGTTGTATGATTTGCCGGACTATTCAGACTTGGCGTATGAAATTTGCAAGGTTGATCTAGCATATACTTGAATGTATACCTCAGTCTATCCTTTCACTCTTGCCACTTCTTTTTCTGTTCTGGGGTCCAAGGCTTTCTGCCTTCGTTCTTCTATTGCTAGTTTTTCCCTCTGGTTTTCTAGTGTTGGCTTGCTCTGACATTGGGCTAATCCTAGTCCACTACTGTGACCTACTACGAGTTATACCGACAATCCGGATGCTCATCCCTTCTTTTCCTCGAAAATCATTCCTCCTTGACAATCCAAGGCCATACTGGCTGTAATACTCTTCGTTCGCCTCGTTAGACATTAACCGGGGTTGCGTTGGATCTCCCAAGGCATACGAGTCCGCGATCCGGATTGTCTCAGCTAAGGTGGTTGGCATATCTCGATGTAGTCTTTGCCACAACATACTCCCATATCTGCATCCCTGAGCGAACCACGCAATAGCTTGTGATTCAATTACTCCTTCACACGAGTTTCGCACATTGCACCACCGAGTCAGGAAATCTCTATCTGGCTCATTCGGTCTCTGCATGTGTGTTCTTCTCACAAACCATATCATGAACCACACCCAGTGTCATTGCATGTGTGTTCTACCCAAAGACCACACATGGATCCACCGGCGTCGTTGCATGTGTGCTCTTCTCACAGACCATATCACGAGCCACACCCAGAGTCATTGCATGTGTGTTCTTCCCATGAACCACACATGGATCCACCGGAGTCATTGCATGTGTGTTCTTCTCACAAACGACACATGGATCAACCAAGTGTCATCGCATGTGTGTTCTTCCCATGAACCACACATGGATCAACCAGTGTCATTGCATGTCTACTCTTTTCATGAACCACAACTAGAGTCATTGGATGTGTTTTCTTCTCACAGACCACACATGGATCCAGTGTCATTGCATGTGTGTTCTTCCCAAAGACTACACATGGATCCACCAGTGTCATTGCATGTGTGTTCTTCTCACAAACCATATCATGAACCACACAGAGTGTCATTGCATGTGTGTTCTTCCCAAAGGCCACACATGGATCCACCAGTGTACTTTCATGTGTGTTATTCTCACAAACCATATCACGAACCACACCCAGTGTCATTACATGTGTGTTCTTCCCAAAGACCACACATGGATCCACCGGTGTCGTTGCATGTGTGCTCTTCTCACAAACCATATCATGAGCCACACCCAGAGTCATTGCATGTGTGTTCTTCCCATGAACCACACATGGATCCACCGGAGTCAGTGCATGTGTGTTCTTCTCACAAACCACACATGGATCCACCCAGTGTCATCGCATGTGTGTTCTTCCCATGAACCACACATGGATCCACCAGTGTCATTGCATGTCTGCTCTTTTCATGAACGACAGCTAGAGTCATTGGATGTGTGTTCTTCTCACTGACCACACATGGATCCAGTCATTACATGTGTGTTCTTCCCAAATACCACACATGGATCCACCAGTGTCATTGCATGTGTGTTCTTCTCACAAACCATATCATGAACCACACCCAGTGTCGTTGCATGTGTGTTCTTCCCAAAGACCACACATGGATCCACCGGTGTCGTTGCATGTGTGCTCTTCACACAGACCATATCTGGAGCCACACCCAGTGTCATTGCATGTGTGTTCTTCCCATGAACCACACATGGATCCACCAGAGTCATTGCATGTGTGTTCTTCTCACAAACCATATCATGAACCACACCCAGTGTCATTGCATGTGTTCTTCCCAAAGACCACACATGGATCCAACAGTGTCATTGCATGTGTGTTCTTCTCACAAACCATATCATGAACCACACCCAGTGTCATTGCATGTTTGTTATTCCCAAAGACCACACATGGATCCACCGGTGTCGTTGCATGTGTGCTCTTCTCGCAAACCATATCATGAGCCATACCCAGAGTCATTGCATCTTTGTTCTTCCCATGAACCACACATGGATCCACCGGACTCATTGCATGTGTGTTCTTCTCACAAACCACACATGGATCCACCCAGTGTCATCGCATTGTGTTCTTCCCATGAACCACACATGGATCCACCAGTGTCATTGCATGTCTGCTCTTTTCATGAACCACAGCTAGAGACATTGGATGTGTGTTCTTCTCACAGACCACACATGGATCTAGTGTCATTCCATGTGTGTTCTTCCCACAGACCACACATGGATCCACCAGTCTTATTGCATGTGTGTTCTTCTCACAAACCATATCATGAACCACACCAAGTGTCGATGCATGTGTGTTCTTCCCAAAGACCACACATGGATCCACCGGTGTCGTTGCATGTGTGCTCTTTTCACAGACCGTATCATGAGCCACGCCCAGTGTCATTGCATGTGTGTTCTTCCAATGAACCACACATGGATCCACCGGAGTAATTGCATGTGTGTTCTTCTCACAGACCACACATGGATCCACCCAGTGTCATCGCATGTGTGTTCTTCCCATGAACCACACATGGATCCACCAGTGTCATTGCATGTCTGCTCTTTTCATGAACGACAGCTAGAGTCATTGGATGTGTGTTCTTCTCACTAACCACATATCACCAGTGTCATTGCATGTGTGTTCTTCCCAAACACCACACATGGATCCACCAGTGTCATTGCATGTGTGTTCTTCTCACAAGCCACACATGGATCCACCGGTGTCGTTGCATGTCTACTCTTCTCACAGAGCACACATGGATCCACCAGTGTCATTGCATGTGTGTTCCACCCACAGACCACACATGCATCCAACAGTGGCGTTGCATGTCTGCTCTTCTCACAAACCACACATGGATCCACCAGTGTCATTGCATGTGTGTTCTTCCCATGAACCACACATGGATCCACCAGAGTCATTGCATGTGTGTTCTTCTCACAAACCACACATTGATCGACCCAGTGTAATCGCATGTGTGTTCTTCCCATGAACCACACATGGATCCACCAGTGTCATTGCATGTCTGCTCTTTTCATGAACCACATCTACAGTCATTGGATGTGTGTTCTTCTCACAAACCACACATGGATCCAGTGGCATTGCATGTGTGTTCTTCCCAAAGACCACACATGGATCCACCAGTGTCATTGCATGTGTGTTCTTCTCACAAACCATATCATGAACCACACCTAGTGTCATTGCATGTGTGTTCTTCCCAAAGACCACACATTGTTCTTCCCAAAGACCACACATGGATCCACCGGGGTCGTTGCATGTGTGCTCTTCTCAGAGACCATATCATGAGCCACACCCAGAGTCATTGCATGTGTCTTCTTCCCATGAACCACACATGGATCCCCCGGAGTCATTGCATGTGTGTTCTTCTCACAAACCACACATGGATCCACCCAGTGTCATCGCATGTGTGTTCTTCCCATGAACCACACATGGATCAACCAGTGTCATTGCAAGTCTACTCTTTTCATGAACCACAACTAGAGTCATTGGATGTGTGTTCTTCTCACAGACCACACATGGATCCAATGTCATTGCATGTGTATTCTTCCCAAAGACTACACATGGATCCACCAGTGTCATTGCATGTGTGTTCTTCTCACAAACCATATCATGAACCACACCCACTGTCATTGCATGTGTGTTCTTCCCAAGGACCACATATGGATCCACCAGTGTACTTGCATGTGTGTTCTTCTCACAAACCATATCACGAACGACACCAAGTGTCATTGCATGTGTGTTCTTCCCAAAGACCACACATGGATCCACCTGTGTCGTTGCATGTGTGCTCTTCTCACAAACCATATCATGAGCCACACTCAGAGTCATTGCATGTGTGTTCTTCCCATGAACCACACACGGATCCACCGGAGTCATTGCATGTGTGTTCTTCTCACAAACCACACATGGATCCACCCAGTGTCATCGCATGTGTGTTCTTCCCATGAACCACACATGGATCCACAAGTGTCATTCCATGTCTGCTCTTTTCATGAACGACAGCTAGAGTCATTGGACGTGTGTTCTTCTCACTGACCACACATGGATCCAGTCATTACATGTGTGTTCTTCCCAAAGACCACACATGGATCCACCAGTGTCATTGCATGCGTGTTCTTCTCACAAACCATATCATGAACCACACCCAGTGTCCTTGCATGTGTGTTCTTCCCAAAGACCACACATGGATCCACCGGTGTCGTTGCATGTGTGCTCTTCACACAGACCATATCTGGAGCCACACCCAGTGTCATTGCATGCGTGTTCTTCCCATGAACCACACATGGATCCACCGAAGTCATTGCATGTGTGTTCTTCTCACAGACCACACATGGATCCACCCAGTGTCATCGCATGTGTGTTCTTCCCATGAACCACACATGGATCAACCAGTGTCATTGCATGTCTACTCTTTTCATGAACCACAACTAGAGTCATTGGATGTGTGTTCTTCTCACAGACCACACATGGATCCAGTTTAATTGCATGTGTGGTCTTCCCAAAGACTAAGAATGGATCCACCAGTGTCATTGCATGTGTGTTCTTCTCACAAACCATATCATGAACCACACCCAGTGTCATTGCATGTGTGTTCTACCCAAAGACCACACATGGATCCACCAGTGTACTTGCATGTGTGTTCTTCTCACAAACCATATCAACGAACCACACCTAGTGTCATTGCATGTGTGTTCTTCCCAAAGACCACACATGGATCCACCAGTGTCGTTGCATGTGTGCTCTTCTCACAGACCATATCATGAGCCACACCCAGAGTCATTGCATGTGTGTTCTTCCCATGAACCACACATGGAT
>CAJUXJ010000746.1:0-32110 GCA_910589775.1 Avena eriantha | reverse complement strand
TTGGACCAGATTCGGTCGGTGGACGGACAGTCCGGTGGAAATGGGCCAGACATTCCCGGTCAGGCGGACACTCCAGGTGGAGTCATCCGGATAGTCCGGTCTGGCCGGAATCTTCAAAGTTTCCGGGTGGTGTCCGGGTAGTGTCCGATTTGGTGTGTACTGATTGTCCGCACACCAATTCTTCTCTCGGGCAGGCCAGACAGTCTGGGTGGACTCGGCCGGACACTCCGGTTGCTGCAGAGCTACTTGCCTTTGTCTGGATGATCTTCTCTTGCGACTTCCTTCTTGATGATCTCCCCTCGCTCCTTGTGCGCCTGCCTCCCTCTCCTCCCTCGCGCATCCTTGGATGATCATCATGTCGGACTCCTCACCTTCCTTCCTCTCCTTCCCACTAGCGCTAGTCCAAAGGATATTACATCTAATCAAAGAATAACTCTGTGATTTAAGCAGTTTAAAGTTCTTATAAATCAAAGTATCTTGTCCAACTAGGAATGAACTCACCTGATAGTCATCATTGATTTGACTCAATATTTCCTTCTAGTTCAAGCAGTCAGAATCATCATAATCCCTGTAATATCCCCATCATCCTCCCTTTCTTCAGGAAAAGTCGTCCACGACTTTGGGTAAGCTGAAATTGGAAGAAACAAAAGAACAACGTGTACGCAAAGTATATGTATATATAACATGTTGTATTATTGTTGTTCACATGAAAAACATGTCTAGTATACATCAAGCAACTTAAATTGCAGGTATAAGTGAAGTACAAAGAATCATGATCATGGTGAAAAACAACTAAATAGATAGTCTTGTTCTTCAATATTAAATTCAGTTTTCTCAAAGAAGATCTATGATCAATTTGTGAACACTATCAAACCAATTCAATATGTGTGAAAACCAATTTATTCATACCATGCTTCAAATTCGCTACTCTAATTATTATAAACAAGTGATGAACTAACAAAAAAGTAATCAGTTATATGTGAATGATCAATATGTCTTGTAGGTAACATGCAACACACATTTGCAAATATAAGTGAAGTATATAGCAGTAGCACAACTAGACAAAGACTTTTGGGACAAACACAATGGACATGAAACTTGGGTTCTATTCTAGCAGGATTACAACAATCCAACATAGGTAAATTTTCATCCATGCTATGTTCACCTATTAGATTAAAAGTGTAATAAGGAGAATATGTGCTTAAATTCAGACATGAAATTTTAGAAATCTTATCCACAGCACAACTCATATTCATAGGTTCATTTAGCGTTATGGAATACACAATATCAGTAGGTGGTATTCGAGCAAGTATTTCCTTATGTGTTATCAGTACCACATGATCAAAATTAGAATTTGATAAACTCTCACATGGTGCTATAACATTAGTGCAAGGCAAGTCACAAGGAGGAAGCAACAAAGGAATAGACTCACAATATGTTGCGCTTGTTGGCTGTAGCTCCAAATCAGTACATATATCAATAATGTTCTCCTCACAAGTAGTAGGCACAAGAACATCCTCCACAAGTGACAATGCACAGTCCAGCGATACATGTTGTAAAATAGATGGCTCCCTTTCTTCAAAAACAACCTGGATATCACAGAAACAACACTAGGAGTAGAGATGATTACATTAGTAGAAACCTCATGATATGGGGTGGCCCGATCTTCTCAGCAAGCACTTGTCGATGATGATGGTGGATGATAGATAACTAGCATGTAGCTATGAACTCTCCCGCTCAAACCCTGATGCTAATGCAACAGACTCTTGAACCCTATAGGATATTCACAACACCATGCTCTTGTGCACGTAGCCATCCACCATGAATGGTAGTTTTGCAATCTACTAATTCTAGTGGAACAATAGATCACACCTCAATTATAGTTGGTAAAATCGATCATAGGGTAATTCTAGAGGTTTCTATGAAAGAAACAACTCCAAAATATTTTAACGTGGTCTAAAACCTAACTTTTTGTGGCGCCCCCCATCTATTTAAGAGGTTTGGTGGTGGGTGGCCTAAGCTTGGGACGATTTGGTCCCACCTAACTAGGATCAAACCGACCCAAGTTGGGTTCGGCTCAGGGTTCTACCGTGGTAGACATTGGGCATGTTTCTCTGTCGCGGCAGCCTGCTGTGGCAGAAAAGGACTCTATTTTTGTGTCGCGGCAGCCTGTTGTGGCAGGAAAATGCGTCGTTTCTCTACCGCGACACAGATCCTACCATGTGTTGATCTTCTTCTTGGTAGCCTCCTTTGCGCTTCCTCCCTCTCCTCTCCTCGCACATTCTTCATTGATCAACACGCCATGCTCCATATGCTTCAGCTCCTCGCTCCAGGCTACGCCTTCTTCTCCCATGTACCTGATCATACAATATCACAAAGACTTAGGCAATATAAAGTTCTTATAAATGAAAGCATCATGGTTAACTAGGAATGAATTCACCTGATAGTCATTATTGATTTGACTCAATATTTCCTTCAGTTCAAGCAGTCAGAATCATCATAATCCCTGTATATATCCTCACCATCCTCCCTTCATGAAATGCCGTCCACGGCTTTGGGTAAGCTGAAAGTGGAAGAAACAAAAAGAACAACGTGTACGCAAAGTATATGTATATATAACATGTTGTATTATTGTTCTTCACATGAAGAGTATGTCTAGTATACATCAAGCAACTTAAATTGCTGGTATAAGTGAAGTGCAAGGAATCATGATCATGGTAAAAACAACTAAATAGATAGTCTTGTTCTTCAATATTAAATTCAGTTTTCTTAAAGAAGATCTATGATCAAATTTGTGGACAAGATCAAACCAATTCAATATGTGTGAAAACCAAATTGATTCACACCATGCTTCAACTGCGCTACTCTGATTAATATGAACATGATCATGTTGTCCAGTATGGAAGATGCAACTCCATATGCAAATATCAGTGAAGTCTAAAGTAGTAACATAACTAGACAAAGACTTTTGGGACAAACACAACGAATATGAAAACTCGGTTTCTATTCTAGCAAGATTAGAACAATCCAAAATAGGTAAAATTACTTGTGTTGGTTGAAATATATCAACTAGAGCAGAATGTATTTCCATAATATCTCGAATATGAACTATTGTCCCATAGCAAACATTTTGTGACACATCGCATATACGGCTGAAAACAGCTTGTTTCAGTTCAGCGATTCTATCACAAGTAATGCATATATGATCCAAAAGTAAAAAATTCATCCATGCTATATTCACCAATTATATTAAAAGTGAAACAAGGAGAATATGTGCTAGAATTTATATATGAAATTTCAGAAATCTTATCCATAGCACAACTCATAATCATAGGTTCATTTAGCATGATGGAATACACAATACCAGCAGGTGGTATTCGAGCATGTATTTCTTTATGTGTAATCAGTACCACATGATCAAAATTGGAATTTGGTAAACTATCACATGGTGCTAAAACAGTAGTGCAAGGCAAGTCACAAGGAGGCTTCAGTAAAGGAATAGACTCATAGTATGTCACACATGTTGGCTGAAGCTCCAAATTAGTACCAATGTCATCAACACTCACCTCAGTTGTAGTAGGTACTAACACATCCTCCATAAGTGGCTGGAAAACACGCCGTTTCTCTGTCGCGACAGAGATCCTGCCATGTATTGATCTTCTTCTTGGTATCTCCTTGCGCTTCCTCCCTCTCCTCCCTCGCGCATTCTTCATTGATCAACATGCCATGCTCCATATGCTTCAGCTCCTCGCTCCATGCTACACCTTCTTCTCCCATGTACCTGATCATACAATAACATAAAGACTTAGGCAATAGAAAGTTCTTATAAATGAAAGCATCATGGTCAACTAGGAATGAATTCACCTGATAGTCATTATTGATTTGACTCAAGATTTCCTTCTAGTTCAAGCAGTCAAAATCATCATAAGCCTTGTATATATCCTCATCACCTCATTTGTCTCATCAACTCTCACTCTCGGTTCTTCTACAACAGGATCAACATGTGGTTCTATGTTGGTGGTTACAGGTGCACATAGGTTTTGACGCCTAATCTCCTGAAATTGCTTAATACGTGTATGTGCTAACCACATGTGCTTACCATTCCAAAAGATAAAAGGATCAGAACACTCACTACCAAAGGTAACCTAGAATTTATTACACCACTTTGTTCCTAACATGATATGGTAGGAGTTAAACACTCTAGGAACTATATAACAAGAAATATATGTTTTAGGGCCATAAATGGTGAGCAGAACACATGGGATCTGAGTAATTGGTAGTGCATGACTAGAAGTTTCTAACATGAATGGCAATATTGTTGCACATGTGTATAATTGTAGCTTTTCCACAACCTCAACACTAACCAAATCTATAGAAGATCAAGTATCAATGGTAGTAGTAGCTTTTCTACCACTAATTTCTGTGATGAAGTGGAACATACCCGAAATAGGTACCACTCCTGACTCCTCTTCCCAAAATGTGTTGCTGAAGTAGGAGCATAATGGAAAGGGATAATCATCTGCATCCTTTTTCTGCATCACATCAACACTACTAGAAGACATGATTAGTACATTAGTGCACAAAACAAAATATGGTGGTGAAACTCTCACAACTCACTCAAAACTCACAAAAAGCAGAACTTACCGTTCCAAAGTGAATAGTGATGCTTACCAATTTCAAATCAAAGGCTTATGCACGGATGTGATGAAGTGAATATCAAGGGTATAGAGAACAATCACAGGGCACACATGTTATTTATGGTGGAGTTGTAGGTATGGTATCCGAACAACACCGCAAACAAGCCCTAGTGCTGATCGTACAAAACCCAAGAAACACACACGGTGGAGATAAACGTGGCAAAGCAACTTATGAAAAAGTACTATTGTAGTGCACAAGAGAGACGCTAGTAAGAGCTCAAATTAAACAGGCACAAGATTGCTCAATCTACAAGTGCTATGATCAACTAGGCCTCCAATAATGCACACTTTGATATCTCTTTTTGTCACGCTTATAGCTCTTTTCTCCCTTTTTTTATATACTGATTCTCTTTTCTTTTCTCTTTTTTTTTGATTTTTCAACTTTATGAGGCAATGCAAACATGAGTGCAGCAACTTATAATAAAACTGGGCCGGATAGTTCGGATGATTCACCCAGAGACTCAGCCGGATAGTCCAGTGTATATATGCCGGATAGTCCGGTTTTGCCAGTCGCAATTTCTGCACTTCGAAACCCTAATGAGCAGCCTGTCGGAGCAAAGCAACTATTCTCGTGGGTACGTTCCTAGGCACGGATGCTATAGATAGGCTGTCTCTATGGTATGCAAACAAAAGTACGCTATGTGGACTCGAATAAACGATGAAAACTTGCGGAAAATGGTGATGGTGGACTTGGCGGAAAACAAGATTAAACCCTAAACCTAGACACAAACAAAAACTAGACTCCTACGAGAATAACCTGCAGATCGGATCTACGAGAAGACACGATCAGCAACTAAAAATCGGAAATGATGCAATATAGTCGATGGCCAATCTTTTTGTAAGGATTTTTCTGTATAGGACTGAAAATAAACTAATCTATGCAGAGCTTCTTGCCTTCATCTTGATGATCTTCTCTTGCGCCTTCCTTCTTGATGATCTCCTCCTCGCTTTGTGCGCCTTCCTCCCACTCCTCCCTCGCGCATCCTTGGATGATCATCACGTCGGACTCCTCGCCTTCCTCCTTCTCCTTCCCGCTAGCGCTAGTCCAAAGGATATTAAATCTAGTCAAACCATAACACCATGATTTAGGTAGTATAAAGTTCTTATAAATCAAAGTATCTTGTCCAACTAGGAATGAAGTCACCTGAGAGTCATCATTGATTTGACTCAATATGTCCTTCTAGTTCAAGCAGTCAGAATCATCATAATCCCTGTATATATCTCATCAAACAGCAAACATAACCCATCTTGGTGTTTCCACCTCTAGACCAAACGAGGAAGTCCTTCTGAGGAACTCATACTGTTGGAAATTCTATTTAAACATTCCACTGAAGTTGCAGCACTTACTAGTCAGATATAGATAGCATTAGACATCCAAATATCACCATATGTTGGTGTTTTTAATTAAACATTAAGTTGTAGTGGAGCTTATTACTAGTCATTCCAAAGAGTCAATTTATAACACTACTTTCGTTTGAGTTGTCTATGGTCGAGACACTATGCTCCAAGTAGTCCATAACCACGTTTTTCGAAAAGATTTACCCTGCCAGGGTGCACAAATAGAAACACACACACGATAAACCTCGGGAAAACCAAATAAAAAGCAACGAGGCATCACGATCAAGCATTCACAAGATTCAAAAATTATTTTAGGGGGGCAACCCACTAAGCTACCTGCAACAAAGTCGACTAGGCTTGGCAATAGACCTAGAGGTTCATGAAAATGGTTGTAAACAACTAGGAACCTAAAAGTGTGACTGGGCTTGTCAATACCAGGTAAACATTTCGCAGTTTTTCCAAAACAGTACAGGTAAACGCTCCTTGCCAAACAGTAATAAATAAAACAGTAAGGCATGGCATAAGTACAAGATAGTAGTAAAGCCCCAAACTAATTTGTGGAACCAAGAAATAATAAGTGAATCAAGCTCATACCAAGGGGATCCATGGCCCACATGTGGATAGTGATATAGTTAAGGAATGTGCATCAATTACTCTGGTCCTAGGAGGACACAAGTGACCGGGGTAAAAGCCAGATCTCAACTATTTCCCACTACCGCCGCTTTATTAGTTATATCTATTCCCGATATTTTAAGTATCAAGTTGCAACTAGAAATATGATTATCTCCAGTGTTAAGCATGTGCCAACCTTCCAACAAATGTGTAACTCAACGACTCACACCAACACCTGAGCAAGCAACTACGACTCTCAAGGCCAACTATCTACCAGAACAATGGGCAATAGGATGTTACCAAGGCAATAAAGCATGCCAGGTATATAAATGGTATAGAAACTAAAGCATCACAACATGGATAGCAATAGAGAGAAGTAAAGCCATAGTCAAAAATAGGTAGAAGGGAGGATGCCTGCCTGGGAACCATTGCTGAAAATACATCTCTGAAGAACTTGTCAAAGCTCACATCGACTCATCGTCCTATCAAGGAAGAACCAAAGAACTATCAAGAAACATCAGATGCACTATTTAATGCTACGACAAAAGATCGGGCATGATCATGATATGATGCATGACATGGCAAGATGCGATGTGACTTAGCAATATTAAGCGGAATCGGAGATCTGACAATTAATTAGAAGGTTCAAGTTATTTAGATACCCCCACAATTTAAATGTAGAATTAACAAGGCAAAACATGTCGTCGGTAGGCTACACAATTTAAATGGTGTCGAGATAAGAAAAAAATATCCCGCATATACACTCCATATTCAATTATTAGGTGAATCGGCTATTTTCCCAACCTCTTGATAATATGTATGTAAGCATGATGATTTATATATGTGACAATATACATGACATTTATAAAATAGGGGTAGGTTTCGGTCACACATTGGAGTTCGAAACTAAGGATCATGGGGTTCGATAGGATCAGTCTTTGGATTTGGGTTTGGGGTCTTCAAATTCCATGAAGGAGACCTTGATGTTCCATCTCGATCATCATCGGTGGACTTGGGTTCGACACGACTGGTTCATCGGGTTCGTCTTGAGTCGGTGTCGAACTTGGTTGGCGCAGATGCGGTCTTTGGAGAATCTTGGCGTTCTATGACACGTGGGTGGATGAAGATCATGTCAACGTGTCGGGATTGAATAACTTGTCAGCAATCCTTGTACAACTTGTTCTTGTATGCTAGAGTGTCTCCGACATCCTCATAGAAGAACTTGGTGCATCGGGATAGCTTGGACAACTCATCAGGAAGATGGACACAGAACAACAGAATGACCAACTGTTGGCTCAACCAAAAATGTGGAAGCTCGGGATGCAACAGGGTGAAGGGTGTTACATCACCAAGCTAGAACGTGCTCGGGATCCTCGTGGTTGAGTGGTGCTGTCTTGGGATGCAAAGCCAGTTCAAAAGAAAAGAAGCACGATGGCGATGCGAACACATAGGGTAACGTGAGGACCTTGACATAGAGAGGACGGCAGGACGACGAAGGCTAGATGGGGAAGAGGGAACTCGTGCATGCTCCCCTGTGAGGTTGGTGGCAGAGGTCAAGGGAGAAGGAGAAGGGGTGGGGAAAGCTCGCACACGTGGCCGAGAAGGGGACCAGGGGTGGTGCAGGTCGAGGATGAGGCCTGGGTGAAGCATGTATGGGTGATGGTAGAGGGGCCTTGCAGTTGGCGACGTCGAGGATGTGTCGAACATGTAGGAACAGAGGGCGACACGAAGGCAGAGGGGGCACCGGCATTGATCTCGAAGACGACTTGTGAGGCAGCCGGGCACGGACATCGTTAGGAACACATGCGCAGGGAGGAGACAACCGAGGACGACCCACTATAGCAACGCCGTAGCAGGGAGAAAGAGCCCAAGCAGCGGCACACATGATCCTCAGGAGAGGGGACAAGAAGAGGCCGTTAGGGCGACGATGAGCGGGGCTCCAGGGCGGCTCCGACTAGAGTTGAGCGAGGGGACTATCATTGGGAGAGAGGTGGCGACCTGAGAAGAAGGCGAGGGAGGCACACTGGTGGCGGAAGGGATCGAGCAGAGGGGCGTTCACGATGAAGGCGGGGGTTGGAGCGATGAGCGGAAAGATACGGGGTGGGTAGGCCGCGTGCGTTGCGTAGCGTGTGTGTGTCACTAGGGTATTGTGTATCACGTGTGTGTGGTGTGGCATCGTGTTGAGACCAGGATTGGGTGTGTGGTATTCGTGTGTTGTATTTCCACAGGTGGTGGTGGGTGTGTGATAGCATGAGTGCGTGCAGCGTGGGGCTATGGGGCGGCGTGTGTGTGTGTGTGTGTGTGTGTGTGTGTGTGTGTGTGGCAGTGGGGTGGGTCAGTGTAGCTAGGGTTTATGTGTGGGTTTTTTAGGATTAGGGTTTGGTTGGTCAACCGTCTGGGCCTTTTGGGTCTAGTTGGTTTAGGTCTAGGATTTACTTATTTAAAACCTCTTTTTTATAGAAACATCTATAATTAGATTAACACAATTGAAATATAAGAAAGAATATGGTTTTGATTTAAATATAAGAGGGGATGATTTAGCAAAAAATAGTGGTTTAAAAAATACTCTTAGGGACAAAACCAAGCATGATCATGTAATGATGATGCGGAAAATAAAACTACACGCGATTTTCTAGTAGGGGAATTCATGGGGTGATACAACAGGCTGGATACTCTGGGGTCGAAGGCCGAAGACTCCAAGGTCTAGGGGCAGAGACTCTGGTCCAGGTCCAGCTGTTTCTTGCGTCTTCTCTTCCAGGCTTCTTGCTTGGGTGTCCTGTGATGTAGCATGACCTACAGTCATTACCACATCAAGTTCTCCAACTTATGCCAAGTCGTCATGGACTCCAAAGGTGAATCTGTTCCTCTATGCGAGCACACTTCCGACCATATTGAATGGTATACTACTTCATACTCCGTCCCATTATCATGATAGGATCAGACCGACAAGTACAGAGGCAATGGAGGAATCCTAGAGCACCAAGCCCGACAAGATGGAGGCTTGGAAGAGGAGACAGAACAAGCTCCAGACAGAACCGGCGCCAGGAACGGCGAACCGAAGCCTCCACCGGGATTTCCGGCGACAGCACCGGCGAACCGGAATCCCTGTCGAAACTTCTGCCGCACCAGCCGGCGAACCGTACTTGCCGCCGGAACACAGTTCTTTCTACCAATCCAGAACTGATCGGAAATATCGGCAACCGGTGGAACTTCCGGCGCCAGATCCGGCGCCGCCGGACTTACTGCCAGAAATACCTGCCTGCGCACGGATTTGGGTTTGATGCCCTAGAATATTCCCTTTACTTACCCCGTTGCCTAAACTACCCCCATTATATTGGCTGACCTATAAATAGATCCCCCACCCCTCATGTATCCCTTAGGCATATATGATAGACTAAAGACAACCCCCTTTGTGGAATCTCTAGTTTTGCCTCATCCCTTTACCCAAGGGGACCAACTATCGTCACCACCTCTTTGGAGTTTGCATCGCACCTCCCTCGTTGTACAAGGCCTACGTTTGCGAGTGCGTGAGCGTAGTCGTTAATACCCTCTCCAAGGTGTTCTTCCCTCTCCGCTTGCGATCAAGGGAGCACGTTGATCAGTCTTTCCCTGCGAGGATTCTATCAGACCGGTGGCCAACGGCGGGTGCAATTGGCCTTGTATCGTGTGAGTTTTATGTGTGATCATCGTGTTCTTTACAAGGTGTGACTCTGCTTCCGCTACCTACTCCCTTTCCCCTCGCTTTCCCATCGATTTGACCACGAGATCCATGAAGGTCGGGCCACCCTTGAGGTCACCCCTTATCATCTAGTATCAGTAGCTTTTGGTTGCCACGAATTTCTCATCGATTTGGTCTTTCCCCATAAATTCAAAAAATTCCACCAAAAATAGCCCCAATTCTTGTTTTGGATCGATATTTGATTTGAGTATGTTTTGGTAGGTTTTGATCTATGGATTACTTGCTAAACTTGTTGATCTACCTTTCCCTTCGTTCGCATGGCCTAATTCCTTGATTTCCCCCCTTAGATTTGAAGTTTTCCATCAAGTTTTTCTGCAGAAAATCGCGTTTTTCACGTCCCGAACTCATTCCGGCGCCAGGTCCGGTCAACCAGTTCAACACCCAGAATTTTCGGTCAGAATTCTGGTGAAACCAGCTCCACCGCTAGAAATTCCGGTGTGAATTCCGGTCCGACCGGTTTGGCCGCCAACAGTTTCAGCTCCACACCATTTTGCGCATAACATTTGCATACGAACTTGGATTTTGGTGTTCTTGAGCTCGTTTCGAAGAGGAGAAAGAGATATACATCATCATCCAAGTGGTTCATGCTATCTACTCCATCCAAATTCCATGAGCAAGGCAAAATCCACCAATAAAAGGTGAATATCGGTGATGAAAGGCATAAAAATTCTGCGACTTCTCCCCATTTACATTTCTTTGTGAGCTACACTATGTTTGCAACCAACAAACACCTATTGAGACTAGTTCATCTTATGATTGCTTGGGATATGCACATTTGATAACTTGTAAAATTCCAAGCAAATGTTGTGAGCACGCTATGTCATATAGTTATCTTGTTTAGTTGTTGGCACAAGGAAGAGGCAAGTGAAAAAGAGAGAAAAATAGAAAAAAAAGGAAAAGAAAAAAAAAGTGCCTCGTAGAATAGGAAGCGCCAGATCGATGAACATCATATAGGTGGTACTTATTGTGCATATCTTGTAGCCCACCAATTTTGTTGCAATCGAACTAGCGTCCCTCCTTGCACTTGTGTGACACGAGCTTATAGTCTTCGCTATTAATCATTTGGTTCTTAGCTCACTTTCTCTGTTGCACAAGTCCCTATTTATCTCACCATGTGTGTTTCCTTGTACATAATTCCTATCTTGTGGATTGACTTGTTTTGCTTTGTGATCATTGTGGTTCCCTACTTACCATTACAATATCTTGATTTCGGATTGTTCTTGGACATGCCACCTACCATACCTATCCAACATAAGCTTTGTGTGTGTGTTTTTAGTGGTTAGTTGGTTTTGGTGTTCTGCGTGAACTTCACTTTACTTGGTTTTGATTGCTCTCAAGTGTGGCCACTTGCACGATACTATATTCCAAGGTAAAGTAAGGCTTGATGTTGCATCCCTGATATGGGGTGGCCCGATCTTCTCAGTAAGCGGTGGCGGTGATGACGGTGGATGATAGATAACTAGCCCTTAGCTATGAACTCTCCCGCTCGATCCCTGATGCCAATGCAACAGCTCTCGAACCTTGTAGGATATTCACAACACCACGCTCTTACGCACGCAGCCGTGACCACGAACGGTAGTATGCAATCTATAATTCCAAATGGAACAACATATCACACTCAATTATAGTTGTAGAATTCAAACACAGGGTAATTCCAGAGGTTCTATGAAAGAAACAACTCCAAAATATTTTAACATGGTCTAAACCCTAACTTGTGACGGCTACGGTGGTTTATATGAGGGCTGGGGTGTCCTCCCCTCTAAACGGGCCTAAAAATAGCCATATCTTGGCCCAAACTGACTCGGTTCGACTCAAACTGATACATACCGACCCATATATAGGTTCGGCCTTATTAGCACGTAGTCCAAACATCGTGGAACACCTGAAACATGTAATTCTTGGTGCGCCATCTCTCTCTCTTGCTCATACATGATTTCCTCATTGCCTCCTAGTGCACATGCCTCCCGCTCCTCCCTCGCGCACTTGTTGATATTGGAAATCAGCGCTTATCCTTCTTGCTGCAACTCTCCTCCTCCTCACGCAACGCTTCTGTTATCAATAAATCTGATCATACAAAGATGCATAGACTTAGGTAGTATAAAGTTCTCATTAAGTAAAACATCAGGTTCAATTAGGAATGAATTCATCTGATAGTCATTATTGATTTGACTCAATATTTCCTTCTAGTTCAGGCAATCAGAATCATCATAATCCCTATATATATCCTCACCATCCTCCCTTTCTTCATGAAAAGCCGTCCTCGGCTTTAGGTAAGCTGAAAGTAGGAGAAACAAACAGAACAACATGTACGCAAAGTATATGTATATATAACATGTTGTATTATTGTTGTTCACATGAAAAGTATGCCCAGTATACATCAAGCAACTTAAATTGCAGGTATAAGTGAAGTACAAAGAATCATGATCATGGTGAAAAACAACTAAATAGATAGTCTTGTTCTTCAATATTAAATTCAGTTTTCTCAAAGAAGATCTATGATCAAATTTGTGAACAAGATCAAACCAATTCAATATGTCTGAAAACCAAAATGAATCATGACATACTTCAACTGCGCTACTCTGATTATTATGAACATGATCATGTTGTCAAGTATGTAAGATGCAACTCAATTTGCAAATATCAAGGAAGTCTAATGTAGTAACAAAACTAGACAAAGACTTTTGGGACAAACACAATGAATATGAAAACTTGGGTCCTATTCTAGCAAGATTAGAAAAATCCAACATAGGTAAAATTACTTGTGCTGGTTGCAATATATCAACTACACCAGAATGTATTTCCATAATATCTGGAACATGAACTATGGTCCCATAGCAAACATTTTGTGATGTATGGCTGAAAACAGCTTGTTTCAGTTCAGCGATTCCATCACAAGTAATGGATATGTGATCCACAAGAAAATTTTCATCCATGCTATATTCACCAATTAGATTGAAAGTGAAACAAGGAGAATATGTGCTAGAATTTAGACATGAAATTTCAGAAATCTTGTCCATAGCACAACTCATACTCATAGGTTTATTTAGCATGATGGAATACACAATATCAGTAGGTGGTATTCTAGCAAGTATTTCTTTATGTGTAATCAGTACCACATGATCAAAATTAAATTGGGTAAACTATCACATGGTGTTGAAACATTAGTACAAGGCAAATCACAAGGAGGCATCAACAAAGGAATAGACTCACAATATGTTGCGCTTGTTGACTGTAGCTCCAAATCAGTACCAATGTCATCAATAATCTCCTCAGTTGTAGTAGGGACTAAAACATCCTCCGCAAGTGACAATGCACAGTTCGACGATGCAGGTTGTAAAATAGATTGCTCCCTTTCTTCAAAAGCAACCTGCATATCACAAGAAACGATACCAGGAGTAGAGATGATTACATTAGTAGGTTTGGCCGATGGAGGAGGGTGGCTAGCAGCCGCTGCAGGTGGCGCCATAGGAGGCAGTGTAGATCTGGGCGCAAAACGGCTGGTTGATGGAAAACATGCTCGTGACTTAGCCTCCTCGGCTAGCTGTGACTCGGCCTCTCTAGCATGGTGCAACAGTTCGTTCATAGTCTCGTACTTGTGATGACGAACAATGCTCTTGATTTTAAGCTTCAAATTGTTGCGAAAACGCTGCATAGTCATCTCAAGGGGTTCAAGAACTCTAGCACGTTGCCTAAGCATCTCCATCTCCATGTAGTACTCATCAACTGAGATGGTTCCTTGCCTCAACTGTGTGTACCTTGGCTGAATCGTCGCTGTAATGGCCTCAATCGAACGCTGCAAGGTGGCCATATTTACATTGAGTGATATCACTTGAGTTTGAAGATTAGTTATTGCGCCAGTATTCTGATCCACTGCATCTTGCAAGTCCTTGATATTCCCATCAGCAGACTCACGACAATTAACAAGCTCCTCAAGCTGCTTTTTCTATGACACAACTTTATCATCACTCAAAGACATGATTAGTAGGTTAGTGCAAAAATCAAAATCAATATGGTGGAAACTCTCACAACTCACTCACAACTGATAAGAAAGAAGATCTTACCGTTCCAAAGTGAATAGAAATGCTCTACCAAATGAAATCAAAGACTGATGCACTGAGGTGATGAAGTGAATATCAAAGGTATAGAGAATGATCACAGGAAACACGGGTTATTTATGGTGGAGCTATAGGTATGGTATCCTAACTACACCGCAAACAAGTCCTAGTGATGTTCGTATGACAAAGACCCACGGAAACACACACGATGGAGATAAATGGGGCAATTGCAACTATGCAAAAGAGCTCAAAAATTGAGGTATGTCGGAGGAACGCTCGTGTTGCAATGCACAAGGAGAGACGCTAGCAATGTCTCAACGAAACGAGCACAACATTGCTAAACTGAGCAGCCCGCAGAGCACTAAGCACGCTAGTCTCGTAGGATAGTTTTAGACATAAAGAAAGGCTTACTAAGGCTCACAAGGATAGGTTCGCTATGTGGACTCAGTAAAAAAAATAAACAAAAAATAAAAAAAAATTGACCTGAGAATTGGTCTTTGCCACGGCAGAAAAAGGCCCGAAATCCTGCCGCGGCAGGATGCCGGCAGACACCACAAATTTCTTGTACGACCTAAGACCAGTCTATGGTCTAGCGTGAGCCCTTTTTTTTTGCCTGACTCTCACACTAGAGGGCAGACCACGCCTGTGGTTGTACGTGCGCATTAGCGATCGCACGAATTTTTTTCCACGTAGCTTGGCTTCAACGAGATGAAACCTCACGTATTTGTAGGAAACCGATCTGGATTTTTCTTTTCTTTCCTTCTCCCTCACGTTCACGCACGTACACGAAACAGATTCCCTGTTTTTTTTCAAACGGATCTACAACCCAGACTAAAAGAAAACAGATCTAATAGATCTAAGACTCAAGAACACGACGAATAGTCTAGTCTAGGGGCTCCGACAACGGATCAAAAATAGACGAAAACTAGACAAAAACTACGACTCAGATTTAGAAGAAAGGCTACAAAAAAGTATGACGATCAGCAACTAGAACTCACGAACAATATTATCTAGGCTATGACAATGAACTATGAACCCTAATATTTTTGTGTGGCTTTTTCTGTATAGGACAAAAACAACTAATCTATCGATGGAATTGTGGATGCTTACCGAGGCAACACTGGAAATCTGATACCAAGATGATATGGGGTGGCCCGATCTTCTCAGTAAGTGGATGGCGGTGATGACGGTGGATGATAGATAACTAGCATGTAGCTATGAACTCTCCTGCTCGATCCCTGATGCCAATGCAACAGCAATCGAACCTTGTAGGATATTCACAACACCACGCTTGCGCACGCAGCCGTGACCACGAACGGTAGTGACATGGGTATACCCTACAGGTACTCGAGCTTGGTATATACGGTCTAAATATGTAAAGGCCCACGGTGTCGCCAAGGCCCAAATAAAGGACTCGAGTAACCTACGGACCTTCGATTGCTTGAAGAACAAGAAGAAGCTAAAGATAGAAAGTTTGAAGGGGAAAACCCTAACTTGTAACCGACTCGACCTGCTACCTGAAACCTAGCCTACCTATATAAAGGCTAGGAGGGGGCGGCGAGGAGGACACACGCAACCCTAGTTTCCACAACCCTTGCCAGATTGCATCTGCGCACCATTGTAATCTTCGATTCCTTCGATAATTCCACGAGCAGACAAGCAGGAGTAGGGACCTCTACGAGGCCTGAACCTGGTTAAATCTTTGTCTCTTGTGTGCTTGTTTGCTAGCCGATAGATGTCTCCAGCGCTCCCTCCTTCTCCAAAACCCAAGTCCATAACAATGGGCATTGATGAGTTAAACCCTCGTCAATTGGCGCCGTCTGTGAGAATTGGGAGTGCTGATGTTGCGGCTTCTTCGGCCCCATCAACCGCGATCTACAACTCCGCAACAGCGGAGATCGCCAGCTCTTTGGTGCGTTCGACTTCACCGTCCACATGCCGGCCACTCGCCCGGCCTTCGAGTCCGTGGGCGATGGAATCAGCTTGGCGATAGGGAGCTTCCGCTTCCAAGTCGGTCAGATGGGCACGCTTCGCATGCCTGATCAGCCGATGGCACCGTCGATTTCCCCAGCAGCATGGTTCCCTCCATCGATCGGCACCCTCAGTGAGCTCAACGCCCCGACAACAGTCGAGAACACGGTCAGCGACAGTAGTCACGAATCTGATCTGAGCGATCTGGCCACTGAAGATGGAACCTACGGTTCCGGATCTGAGAGTTGTGGAAGCAGCAGCTTCCCCAATCACTTCATGTGCGTCGACATTAACGTAGGCGACACCTCTGCCAACCGCGACAACGGTGGCAATCACGGTAACAGAACTGACCCGCCCAACGCCGGCAACGGTGGCAATCGCGGTAATGGAACCGACCCGCCCAACGTCGGCAATGGTGGCAATGGCGGCAACGGCGCCAACGGTGGCAATCGCACCCCCGTCGACAATGGAGGAGTAGTCGAACCTCCAACCATACTAAATGAGCAAACCGGAGAACGCATCGTGATCAGGCTCAACGAGCAAGGATGGGCTCGCTGCCGCGAGGCCCTACGAGGCGCTCCTCTACCCTTTGGATCCCCGCAAGAACTGCTAATGGGCTATCACTGGCTCCTGAAGGAATAATTCAAGCGCCAAGTACAAACAATCGCGCAACTCGAGGCGCGCAAAAAGGCAGCAGACAAGTCGAGCCTTCGTTGTGTTGGGCTCTCCTCCCATGGAGGATCCTCCTCAAAGGGCAACAAGCACCTCGCCAAGAAGAGGCAATCTCGGATGGCCCATCTCACCGAGCAAGAACGCATAGAAGCTGCAAAGGTCCTTGACTTCAGCTCTATGACAGTCGACACACGGGGTAACATGGTCCCCAAGACGCCGCGGGCTGCGGTGATAGCGGCCACCATGTACCTCCTTAACAACCAGCCACCGGCTGGAGATCCCCGAGCTGCCATACACCAAGCTATGATCGCGGGCTTGGGACTAATCGAGGCCGCCCTAGACAAGGAGCCAACACCAGAGCCGAAAAAAGGCAAGGCGCTAGCAAAGCGCTACTCTCGCCCTCATCTAGCGACGACAGTCACGACCTGTCTCGACGCCGCCGCTCACAGCAACACGACCGTGACTATGATGCGTGCGACGACCTCACGCAGCACAAGGTCGACAAATCAAGGGCACGACGTGCTCGATCGACTGACTCGGAAGAAGAAGATGTGGAGCTCTGCGGCGCCAGATGCTTTAGCAGATCCATTAGGTAGAAGCGAATGCCTAAAGGGTTTAAACTCCCATCGGAGAACCCAAAGTTCGACGACCTACAGGACCCAAAGATCTGGCTAGAGGACCACATCTCCTCCGTCAGGCTACACGGAGGCAGTCGAAGCACGGCCATGCAATGCTTGCAGCTACAGCTGCAGGGCGCCGCCCGAGCATGGCTCAACAACCTTCCACGCAGATCTATTTGCAGTTGGGATGAGCTGGTTTACAGCTGCGTGCGCAACTTTAAGGGTACATACAAGCGGCCCGCATCAATCAAAGAGCTGAGATGCTGCCAGCAAAGACCTGGCGAATCGATGCGCTCCTACATCCAAAGGTGGTCCATCATCAAGAACTCCGCGGAGAACATCTCGGAGGATCGCGCGATTGACGCATTCAACGGCGGCGTCCGCCGCCTAGAACTCAGGGAGGAGCTGGGCCGCTCAAAGCCCTAGACCATCGACCACCTGATGGAGATCGCGAATCGGTGGGCCGATGGAGAAGATTCGGTGAAGAATCACGTTCACTCCAACGAGGAGGCAGAACTCGAGCGCAGACGCGATCGCCGAGGCAAGCGCCACATGCGCATCTACGATGACCGCGACGATGTCAACATGGTCGCGGCTGGCTACGCTGACAGACGCGACGATAACCGCAACAGCGGATACCGTAGCGGCGGATACCGCGACTCCAGGAAAACCACGCAAGTGTGGCAACACCGCACTCGCGATGAGGCACCCGCGACCTCCATTGAGGACAAACTATCCGGGCCATGTACGGTACACTTCTACATCGACAAGCATGATGGCAAAAATAAGTCCAGCCACCTCCTCAAGGATTGCCGCGAGTTCCTCAAGCTACATGAGGGATTAGTTCGGATGAACCGCAATGCAGTCGAAAGAGGCTATGGAGCCGCTCTAGGCACCGTGGCACATGGCGCTCCGCCACCACCACCTGGACCACCCCTGAATGCAGCTGCACTGGACCAGCACCACGGAGGCGAACCGTACCCACGAGCCATGGGCACCATGATTATCCAAAAGGGGCGCCCCTCCAATCGGGTGCAGAAGGCCATCACTCGCCAAGTCAACTTGGCCACACACTCGCCACCATCTACCACTGAGTACCTCAGTGGAAGCGAGTCCTGCATCACCTTCGACAAACGTGATCATCCGTCTCAAGTACCTCGCCCAGGCCATTGCCCCCTCGTACTCGAGGCGCAAATCGGAGGCTTCGACATGAGCCGTGTCTTCATGGACGGCGGGAGCAGCATCAACCTTATATTCGCGAGTACCTTGCGAGCAATGAGGATCCCTCTAACTTGCCTGGAGGCCTTGGACACAATGTTCCACGGCATCGTCCTAGGGAAAGGCGTATACCCCCTGGGCAAAATCAACCTCGACGTCATCTTCGGCACGCCGAAGAACTTCCGACACGAGCGCATCGACTTTGAGGTCGTCGACTGGCCCTCACAGTACCACTGCATCCTCGGGCGCGTCGCGTTCGCTAGGTTCATGGCAGTGCCACACTACGCCTACCTGCAGATGAAAATGCCAGGTCCCAATGGCGTCATCACGATCAACGAGTGCTTCGAGGGATCTAACAGTTGCGATAGGGAATTCAACAGAATTTCCTAGTCCTTTGGCATGCAGGAGGAACTCGCGAGACTAAAGGAGTCGACAGACAACAGCATGCCTCCCCTGAGCCGGCCAAGTTCACCTGATCTCTCCTTCGACTCATCGGTGCACACAAAGAACGTGCAGGTCCACCCAACGGATCCCGCCAAGACGGCCCTCATCGCCAACAACTTGAGTCCCACATAGGAACTCGCGCTCGTCGAATTCCTCCGTGAGCACTGGGAAATTTTCGCCTTGTGTCCTGCGGACATGCCAGGAGTTCCCAGGGAATTCGCCGAGCATGCACTCAACGTCAATCCCGACGCAAGGCCAGTCAAGCAAACAATTCGGCGATTGTCTGAGCCACGAGCGCAAGCAGTTGGAATGGAGATCAACAGACTCCTCGATGCCAAGTTCATACGCGAGATCAAGGAAAGCACTTGGCTCGCCAACACGATGTTGGTACCAAAAAAGGACACGGATATCCTGCGGATGTGCGTGGACTTCACCTCTCTGAATAAGCACTGCCCAAAGGATCACTTACCGTTGCCGCGCATCGACCAGCTCATCGACTCCACCGCGGGATGCGAGCGCCTCTGCTTCCTCGACGCCTACTCAGGCTATAATCAGATTCGAATGAAGGAGGAAGATCAAGAGAAAACAGCGTTTCCAATGCCCTTTGGTGTGTTCTGCTACAACACAATGCCCTTCGAGCTAAAGAACGCGGGAGCCACCTACCAACGGTGCATGCAGGCTTGCCTCAAGGAACAACTGGGTCGCAACATTCAAGTCTATGTCGACGACATAGTAATCAAGACCAAGGAGGAAGCCTCCCTAATCGATGATTTGCGCGAAACCTTCGCCAACCTCGACAGCTACCGGATCAAGCTCAATCCGGAAAAATGCGCCTTCGGCGTACCATCTGGGCAGCTACTCGGGTATCTCATCTCCGCGAGGGGAATCGAGGCAAACCCGAAGAAAATAAAAGCCGTACTGGCCATGGAGAAGCCGAAAAACATAAGGGGCGTTTAGCAGCTGGCTGGGCGAATCACGGCCCTCAGTCGATTCATCAGTCGGATGGGTGAAAAGTCGCTGCCCTTCTACCAGCTCCTCCGCAAAGCTCAAAAATTCGAGTGGGCCAATGAAGCGCAAGAATCATTCGAAGACTTCAAGCGCCTGCTATCCACTTCGCCAGTGCTGGTGACCCCAAGAGAAAGGGAACCACTGTTGCTATATATCTCCGCCACCAACCAGGTGGTCAACACAGTGCTCGTCGTCGAGCGAGCTAAGGAAAACAAGGTCCACAACGTACAACACCCAGTATACTACCTCAGCGAGGTCCTCATGCCAACAAAACAGCGGTACCCGCACTACCAGAAGCTGGCGTACGGTGTCTTCATGACCGCCCGGCGATTGCGCCATTACTTCCAAGAACACCCAATCGTGGTGGTCAACGACGCCCCGTTGGGGCATATCCTCAACAACCCCGACGCCACGGGACGAGTCGAGCTTTGGGGAATAGAACTGTCTCCACGAGACAACACATACGATAAGCGCCACGCAATCAAGTCGCAAGTTCTCCCTGACTTCCTCATGCACTGGATGGAGAACCAGCTCCTGGAGAAACCAGACATGTCCTACCTCTGGACAATGCACTTCGACAGGTCCAAGAGGAAGGACGGAGCAGGCGCAGGTGTCATACTGACATCACCTCAAGGGAACAAGTTGAAGTATATCCTGCGAATGCAGTTCATAGCCTCCAACAACGAGGCTGAATACGAGGCCCTGTTGCACGGGATAAGGATGGAAAAAGCCTGCGGGGCCAAAAGGCTCATCATATACGGCGACTCCAAGTTGGTCGTCAACCAAACGATGCATCAGTGCGACGAACTGAACGACAACATGATCGCGTACCGCGACCTCTACGACACACTCAAAGGAGACTTTGACGGTTGCGAGTTGCGGCACGTAGGTCGCGGAAGCAATGAAGAGGCGGACGCACTCGCCAACATAGGCTCTACCTGCGTCCCCATACCACCTGGGGTATTTCTCGAGCGCATATGCGAACGCTCCATCAAGCCAAAGGCCGCAGAGAAGAAAACAAGCGCAGCAACAGACTCGAGGGCTACGCCACCCAATGAGCCAATGGCACTCGATGACTTGGAGCTGGACACAGGGCTCGAGGGACCAATGAGCACCATGATGATTGAGCAATCCTGGACGCAACCATACATCACGTACCTCCTCAGCAAGAGGCTACCGGACGATCTGACTGATGCACGGCACATCGCGCGATCCAAGGTATTCGCTGTTATCAACAGCAAACTGTATAAACGCAGCATCACAGGAGTACTCCAAAGATGTGTCTCCACGGTCGATGGAAGAGCTGTTCTCCTCGATATCCATGAGGGGACCTGCGGGCACCACGACGGCAGTCGCGCCCTCGTTGCCAAAGCTCTACGAGCTGGATTCTACTGGCCTACGGCCATGCGCGATGCCAAGGACATCGTCCAAAAATGCAACGCTTGCCAGCAATTCGCGGACAAGCCGCACGCACCTGGCGCAGAGCTACGGCCAATCCCATTGGCCTGGCCCTTCGCGCAATGGGGACTCGACATGGTTGGCAAACTTCTAAGGTCCGCACGAGGAGGCTACGTCTACCTCTTGGTCACAGTCGACAAATTCACCAAGTGGATTGAGGCCATGCCAGTGACCAACCAATCACGGCACAACGCAGTCAAATTCTTTGAGTCCATCGTCTACCGCTTCGGAGTGCCGCATAGCATCATCACTGACAATGGGACGACCTTCACATCCAAGGAGTTCCAAGAATTCTGCGAGAACCTAGGGATCAACATCTGCTACGCCTCAGTAGCACATCCACAGACCAACGGTCAGGTGGAAAAAGCAAACGGGCTCGTCTACAGCGGCATCAAGAAGCGACTCCTCCGGCCACTCGAACAAGCCGCGGGTTGCTGGCCAGACGAACTGCAATCCGTACTCTGGAGCCTATGCACAACTCCAAACAGCGCCACGGGCTACACGCCATTCTTTATGGTGCATGGAGCCGAGGCAGTGCTACCCGCCGAGGTACGGTACAAGGCGCCGCGCGTGGTCGCTTACAGCAAACAAGAGTCATCCCTCGCACTCGAAGACTCTGTCGACCTCCTTGACGAGGCAAGGGAAATCGTCACGGAAAGATCAACGATCTACCAGCAGAACCTGCGCAACTACCACAGTAGGAGGCTACGCCCCAAATCCTTCGTCGAAGGCGACCTGGTCCTGCGACTGAAGCAGCAGGGGCATCTCAAGCTCGAGTCCCCCTAGGAAGGACCGTACGTGATTACAGAAGTAATCCCAGGTGGCGCCTATCGCCTTCAAGATTTAGAGACAGGAGTCGCATACTCCAACCCCTGGAATGTCGCACAGCTGTGACGCTTCTACCCTTAGTCGCTTTTTACTTTTTACATTGCAAATAAGGCTACTCAGCCAAGGCTACTTAGCCACACATTGTACCTCGCACTGTCCTTAGAATAAATAAAGCTAAGTGCCCCAAAACTCTGTGTTCTTCTTTAATTTTCCAATTTATCTACTCGGGGGCTGCGCCACCCTATATACATCTGGTCTACGAACCAAAACGCGATATCCTGAGTAGCTGGTACATCAATCGAAACCCTTAACACAACATCAACCCAGCTGCAACGCACCTGACAGGTTGACAAGGGACTGAGATAAGAGCATGGCCAGGCTAACGAAAAGGACTCGCATAGTGCAACGCACTTCATGCTAACAAAGCTCTTTATATATATTCGACAATAAATTATATACAACATTTATACGAACTTTACAACACGAGTACACCTATGTGCAGGATACAAACTAAGCTACTACTGTAGCAAGAGAACGTTGGTTTGTTCCTCAAAGAAGTCGACGATTTCTTCTGCTGGGTGATCCACAGCCTAGTAGTGTGGCACCATATTCCAGGCAGAACCTGCTGGTGGAAACTCTCACAACTCACTCACAACTGATAAGAAAGGAGATCTTACCGTTCCAAAGTGAATAGAGATGATCTACCAAACGGAATCAAAGACTGATGCACTGAAGTGATGAAGTGAATATCAAAGGTATAGCGAACGATCGCAGGGTACAGAGGTTATTTATGGTGGAGCTATAGGTATGGTATCCTATCTACATCGCAACAAGTCCTAGTGCCGATCGTACAAATACCCAAGAAACACACACGTGGATAAAAACATGGCAATGCAACTATGAAGGGCGTTGCACTACTCTCGAGAGACACTAGCAAAGCTCAAAGTAAACAGGCACAAGATTGCTCAATCTACCGATGCACAAAGATGTCACCAGGCCTCTTTCTCAATTTCTCTTTTCACTATTTTTTCCTTTTTCTTTTGTATAGCTCTTTTTGCTTTTTCTTTGGCTATATTGCTTTTTTTTATTTTATAGATCACACACGGCCAATTACAAAGTACATCACCAAAATCCTAAGAGCAGCATGTAGGAGCGGAAACTAGTCTCAATGGGCAAGTTCCTACACCTATGTAGTAGATTGGCTGTGGCTAAGGTTTATGGAAAAGTGCAAATTGATCACACTTTGTTATTATGGTGTCATGGCAGAAAAACAACTCAAAATCCTGTCGTGGCAGAACATATCCTGCCGTGGCAGAAAACCTGTCGTAGTAGAGTGGCGGCAGCAATAACGGCGGACACTGTGTAGTGGCAGAGCGGCGGCAGCGCGCGGCAGAAACTTGTGCCACGGCAAAGAATTGCACCGCGGCAGAGAAGCGGCAGGCAGGGGCATGCGCGCGGCAGTGAGGCGTGTCGTGGGAGGAAACGAGTCGTGGCAGGAGTAATTTGCTCCTTTCCGTGCCGTGGCAGACAGGTAAGTAATTTTTTTTAAGTGCAAACCGATTCGACCAGGAGTAAAACACAGGGACTCTTAACCTAGATTGGATCAGCTAGAGGCACGGAAGAACATGTGATGAACACGACTATAAAGAAGAAAACAATGAAAGTAAACTAGATCTAGACTAATTGATGAACACGACCAGCAACTATTACTCGTTTACGATGTAATCTAGGCTATGGCGAATCTTTTTGTGGGGCTTTTTTCTGTATAGGACGAAAACACTCTCTAATATATGGATGGATTGTGGATTGCTTACCGAGGAAACGAGGAAATCTGATACCAGGATGATATGGGGTGGCCCGATCTTCTCAGCAAGCTCTTATCGATGGTGATGGTGGATGATAGATAACTAGTGCGTAGCTATGATCTCTCCCGCTCGATCCCTGATGCCAATGCAACAGCTCTCGAACCTTGTAGGATATTCACAACACCACACTCTTGCGCACGCAGCCGTGACCACGAAGTGTAGTATGCAATCTACTAATTCCCAATGGAACAACAGATCACACTCAATTATAGTTGGTAGATTCGTACACAGGGTAATTCCAGAGGTTCTATGAAAGAAACAACTCCAAAATATTTTAACGTGGTCTAAAAACCCTAACTACGGCGCCCCCATCTATTTATGGGTCCAAGGGCTGGCGGCCTATGGGGGAGCCCGAGTTGGTTCCACCCAACCTGGATACAAACCGGCCAAAAAGTGGCTCGGCCAAACTGGCTCTGCCGTGGTAGAGTTCTAGTCAGTTTTCCTGCCGTGGCAGAGAAACAAGGCTTTTCCTTGCCGCGGCAGAGAACTCCCACCTCTTGTTGATCTTCGTCTTGGAAAGATCCTTGCGCTTCCTCCCTCTCCTCCCTCGCGCATTCTTCATTGATCAACACGCCTGGTTCCATTAGCTCCTCGCTCTGTGCTACGCCTTCTTCTCCTAAGTACCTGATCATGCAATAATTCAAAGACTTAGGTAGTATAAAATTCTCATTAATTAATACACCAGGTTCATTAAGAAACAAGTTCACCTGTTGTTCTAGTAGCTTAGCACGAGCTCTTGTGATTGGTCCAATCATTATCTCATTGGGTTGATCCTTCTTTGCAACTGGAACATCTTCATTAGCAATTGGAGTAGGTGTAACTGTAGGGAAGTCCTCATCACTCCTAGCGTTGGGACGACACCGAGCATTAGTCTTCGGTAGGACCAATTTTGTTTGTTTCTCATTTTCATAGTCATGTTAGCCATATTAATCTCCACTGTGTGTATAGTCGTAGGTTCTCATCACCCTTTTTGAGCTTTTCCTTTGACTTCATTTTTGTTGGATCTTACCCACTTTTGACAATAACCTTTGAGTTTGGTTGTTCCATTTGCTATCCACCTTCCTAACCTTCCACCCTAGGCCTTTGTGTGTGTGTCTTGTGTATTCGATTTGCTCTCGGCAAGAACAACCTTTCCAATTTTTGACTTGGTGAGGCAAGGTAGCACATACCATACCACCAATACCACCCTTCCTTTAAATTGTGGTCATACAACATGTCTAGGGGAAGCAGAGAAAGCGGGGATGGTACCTTCCAAAACCAAGATGGTTTCGCCACGTTCCATAACTTATGGACGCAACACCAATAATTTAATTCCTAATTTGAGAGGCTTGATAACCAGCTTGAAGAAACTTTTCGAGAGTTCGAATACCATGACCGCCAATGCCAAGTGGAGCACGATGCTCAATTCCAAGCACTTCACCAAGCTATTGCCAACCTTGGAAACCATCATGGACATCATTCAAGCTTGTCAAGTTCATCTCGCATGCGCTCCTCAAGTTGGCATGGCGATGCTTCGCTCTCACACTCTCACCATGGAGAAACCCACCACCACAATGGGGAACACCAAGCTCGTCATCGCGATGAACAATCGGTTGACCCAGAAGCTCAACAACCACACCATGCAAGACATCATCGGCACCGTGACCATCATGCTCATACACAACAACAATATGGACATGGTCGCCCACCGCAACAAGCAATGGTACAAGCGCAACCTCCACAAGAACAAGAACGTCATGGTGAAGACCACCGCAATGATAGGCTCCAACAACCACACCATGACCATCGCAAAACACCACAAGACAATCGAGCACCACAATGGGATATAAGTGATGATGATGAGGATGCACGTCACGCTAGACGCAACAACCTCTATGCTCAACCCCACCATCGTCATCAACAATCAATGAATGCAAATGATCCCGAGCAAAGGTGTAGAAGAGATTTTGCGCATCAAGCTCCTGCTCCACCGCCCCTTGAGACCCATGAATGAGTGGAAAACCATGAGTGCCACGACACAAGCTACCAAATGTGACAAGAGAGATTTGAGTGTGACCCATACTAACAATCCATCATACAATTCTCTCTCTTTGTTATTGGTTTTGCAAGGCACCCAAGATAGACCAGCACCTACGAGGATCGTGCTAAAACATCTCCAACCACAACATGATGGCAAGAAGTTCTACAAGGTCTTCAACATGTTTGAGAATGGCTTCGTCACCTGTGATCTATCCATGTCCAAGAACAAGGCCAAGGGCGCACAACCTTCCTTGCATGATGAAAGAACATCATGGAGGTCGACTCGTTTTCAAGCGAGGGGAGATGATGCAGCCCAACATATGTCAATCACCATTGGTCCACATCATGCTACACCAACCACTCCTAAAAAGGTGAATTCCTTCCATCTCGTACCTTTCAATGGTTATCATGTGAATGGAATCCTACTTGAGACAAATGCCCATTGCATCACTAGGTCCATAACCATGATGCCGAGAAGAGGAGACAAGGATGAACCTGGAGCCAAGACCCCCAAGCAAGAGGCCTAGAAGGGAAGACACAAGAAGAAGCTGAAGTAGCCTGGAGTCTCCGGCCGCTGTAGCTCGGAGTCTCCGCTGAGGCCAGAGTCACCACCCCTAGACCCCGTAGTCTTTGCCATGCAACCCAGGAGTCTCCAGCCCACACTCCGAGAAGGATTACGGACCCGCTCTAGAAGCATTTAGTACACCACCCTAGAGACTGGCCTGGAGAGCGCAACCGACCCCGGATCCTCCGCCCCCCCAGACCCCGGAGTCTCCAGTGTAAGTGATTCAGGCCTGCGCACCTTGAGTTGGGCCTAGCCCATGTAATGCCCCCACAAACTTCCTTCTATGCCTAGATTACCCCTAGCTCGTGGCTGGCCTATATATATAACCCCACTACCTCCTTGAACCCTATAGTTGATGATGAATTGAGGCATGTGCCTAACCCTAGATGGGAACCCCCTCTCAATGGATTATCTATGAGATGTATAAGGCCTTGGAGTCGGTTCCCTTCTCCAAGTCCAAAAGACCCTCCTCAAGTGTTTGGTCTCTCCCTATCAAAGATTATAGTAGTGCTTGGTCTCTCCCCTTTGGGATTCTACTTGGTTGCTACTCTCTCCTTGGTTTGGATTCTATCATCCTCTTGTCGATCTCTCCTTTGGTGATTCTACCGCAAGGCCTCTCGCCAAGGATTCTATTGGATTGGTTGTTCGAACCAACAGGACCAAATCAAATCGGGTGTGATTTGGCATGTGTTTGTATCTTTACCTTGCATTAGAGTTGAGTTCATCATGTTCCTCGCGTGTTCCCTCACTCCCCGCCTCAAATCCATGAAGATTGGGCCACCTCAAGGGTAAATCCACAAGGCGACCCATATCATGCACTCAAAGTTGAAAAATCATCCGCATGCAGAACTATAGTGATGATAATACGGTAGCAATGGCTTCTCTTGAGTTTTATGATTATGGCAACCTTTGGTGGGACCAAGTCCAAGTCGCTCGTGAAGCAAGAGGAGAGCATCCAATCAACACTTGGCAAGATATGAAGGCTCATATGAGATCACACATTGCTCCTTTGCACTACACGCGCGACCTCTTCAACAAGCTTCAAATACTTAACCAAGGAACAAAGACCATAAAAAATACTTCAAGCAAATGGTTCTCAACATGATCCGTGCGAACATTGAAGAGCGCAAGGAGCAAACAATGGAACGTTTTCTCATTGGCTTGAACCACCCAATCAAGAGCATTGCCGAGTTCCAAAAGTACAAAAACATGGTTGATCTTGTTCATAATGCAACAAAGGCTGAGCGTCAAGTGCAAGAGGAAATCAAATACAACAAGCCAAAGACGTACTTCACCTACAAGCAAGCTCCAACTGCTACAACAACAAACATCAAAGGAAGCTCCTCACGTACCTCCAGGCCTCCTTTCAAGACCAACCTTCCTTAAGTAAAACCGCCCCCAAGTGGCAAGCAAACTTTGGATGACCCGACATTCAATGGAGAATGCTAAAAGTGTGGAGGCAAAGGACACAAGTCAGCCAAATGCGGAAATACCAAAGTATTTTTCATTCATGACAATGGTGACGAGGAATACTTGAGTGAAGATGAATTTGATGCAAGAGTCAAAGAATCAATCACAAGGCAACAAGTAGTAGATGGTCTAGATATCCTCATGTGTGAACACGACGCAAGTCCTTCACTTTTATTCTCGGTAACATTCCAATTGGACCATACAAAGACATGGTGGAGTGTGATGTGGTTCCCATGACGATATGCCACCTGCTGCTTGGTAGACCGTGGCAATCTGAAAAAGGTGATCTACATGATGGTGCACAAATGTGTATGCCTTCAAATGGCTTGACAAGACATGTGGTTTGCAACCGATGACTCCTAGCCAAATAATTGTGGATAATGCTAAGGATTTAGCAAGGGTGTAAGCCACAAAAACACAATGTGAGAAGAGTGGTCAGCCAGAGAACCGCCATATGGTGAATCAGAGCCACAAGCAAACTTTAGTGGAAAAACTAAGAGTATTCTTCTTGCCACCAAAAGTGAGATGAGAGACATAAGGAACAGCCCATCTATCTTGCACTATGTCCTCATTTGCACAGGATTAGCGCAAGGAACTAATGACTTAACAAATATTCCTCCATCTTTTATGGATATTTTGCAGGAATTTAAGGATCTCTTTTCTAAAGAGCTTCCACATGGCCTACCTCCTCTTTGCAGAATTGAACATCACATTCACATCGTACCCAATGCACCTCTACCAAACTGCACCGCATACCACACAAACCTGGAGGATACAAAGGAGATTGAACGCCAAATCAACCACCTTGTCTCCAAAGGTTTGATCCAAGTAAGCACAAGCCCAAGTGCGGTCCCCGTGATTCTTGTTGCAAAGATGGATGATACACTGCAGTTATGCATGGAATGTCGTCCAATCAATGTTATCACCGTGCGTTATCGACATCCTATACCATGTACTGATGACATGCTTGATGAGTTGAGTGGAGCTATGGTACATCCATTTTGCATCACTATTCTATATCATAATTTACTGTTATTCATTGATATATTTCATATTAAGAGATGATACTTATGTAATTTCATCTGTTTTTGCATGGTTGATGAATTTTGGATAATGGACCGCTGCAGTCAGGATTTTGATGGAAAAGGGGATGTTTGGAGGCGAAATTCGTGAAGATCAGAAAATCCGGGAAAATACATGGAAAATCCTATTTTTCCAGAAGATGAAGATAGCGGAGATGGGCCATAGGAGGCCCACACCACCCTGTGGTGCGGGCCACCCTAGGCCGCACCACCAGGTGGTGTGGCTGCCCTAGTCCACCCCTGGCTCTCCCCTCTGGCGTATATTATCCTCCCGAAACCCTAAGACTCAGGGAGCGACCACAGAAAGATTCTGCCACCTCTGCGGGGCAGAAAACACCGAGAGAGAAAGATCTCTCTGGCAGATAGAATTCTACCGAGGAAATTCCTTCCCGGAGAGGGGAGATCATCGCCATCAACACTACCATCAAGTTGGACTTCATAGGGATCATCATCATCATCACCATCATCATCTCCATCAGCACCATCATCACCACCATCATCTCGCTATAACAATTGGGTTGAATCTTGCATAGTTCTTAGGGGGAACTTTCCCGGTGTTGATTACTCTTTGTAGTTGATTCTATTGAGTGGAACCATTGAATTATTGTTTATGTTCAGATTGTTATACATCATTATTCCATCTCTGATCATGATCCATATGATGTCTTGTGAGTAGTTCGTTTTGTTCTTGAGGACATGGGAGAAGTCATGTTGTTAGTAGTGGAATTGTGTTGAGAAAGATTCAATGGTTTGTTAATTAAGTTGTGGTGTACTTCTTCTAGTGGTGTCATGTGAACGTCGACTACATGACACTTCACCTATATGGGCCTAGGTGAATGCATTGTGTATTTGGCTACTAATCGTAGGGGTTGCCAGAGTGACAGAAACCTGAACCCCCATTAGGAAACCTTTGCACAAGGGATGTCAGGGTCTTAGAGTTTAAAGTTGTGGTTAGGTTTCTACCTTAATTACTTTCTTGTACTTGCGGATGCTTGCAAGGGGTTTAATCACAAGTATGTATTAGTCCTAGGAAGGTCGGTACATTAGCACAGGTTCACGCACACAACACTTAGCAAACTAAAGAAGATTAATCAACTATATGAAGCGAAAGCACCTGACAATATTCCCATGTGTCCTCGAGAATGTTTGGTCATCTTAAGTAATACAACCAGATTGTCCTTTGCTGCATAAAGGATTGGGCCACTTGCTGCATTTATTCTTATTGTCTTTTATTTACTCGTACTTTATTTACCTACATTATCAAAAACCCCTGTTGCTGATAATTTATCTCAGTTGGAAAATATCTCTTTTGATCATATGCCTATTAATGATAGTTTCCCGAATGAACAGCTAGCCGCAATAGGGATAAGATCGCGAGGGAGCCCTTGGTACGCTGATTATCTAACTCTATTGTCTCCAAGTATTTGCCTCCAACTTTTATAGCTCAGCAAAGAAGAATGTTCTTTTATGATTTGAGGCATTATTTTTGGGATGACCCACACTTATATAAAGAAGGAGTGGATGGTATTATGCGAAGATGTATTCCAGAATATGAGCAAACGGAGATATTGCGGAAATGTCATGGTAGTGCTTATGGAGGACATCATGCAGGAGATAGAACTGCACAGAAGGTACTACAATCGGGTTTTTACTGGCCTACCCTCTTTAAAGATGCTAGAAAATTTGTCTTATCTTGTGATGAGTGTCAGCGTGTTGGTAATATTTCTAGACGCAATGAAATGCCTATGAATTACTCTTTAGTTATTGAACCCTTTGATTGTTGGGGATTTGACTTTATGGGTCCTTTCCCTCCTTTAAAGGTTATACTCATATTCTTGTTGTTGTTGATTATGTTACTAAGTGGGTAGAAGCCATACCTATGAAGAGTGCTAAAGGGAGACCTCTCTAAAAATGCTTAAGGATGTAATATTTCCTAGGTTTGGAGTGCCTAGGTATCTTATGACTGATGGGGGTTCTCATTTCATTCATGGAGGTTTCAGAAAGACCCTTTATAAATATGATGTTAATCATAGAATTGCTTCAGCTTATCATCCCCAAACTAGTGGACAAGTAGAGTTATCAAATAGAGTAATTAAATCCATCTTGCAAAAGACTATTAATAGATCTAGTAAAATTGGGCTAAAAAGTTGAATGATGCTCTATGGGATTATAGGACTGCCTATAAAATCCTATGGGGATGTCTCCTTATAAAATGGTTTATGGGAAAGCTTGTCACCTGCCTTTAGAATTAGAGCACAAAGCTTATTGGGCAGTTAAAGAACTCAATAGAGATTGTAAGCTTGCTGGTGAAAAAATATTATTTGACTTAAGTTCGTTGGATGAATGGAGGAGTGAAGCATATGAGAATGCTAGACTCTTTAAGGAAAAAGTTAAAAGATGGCATGATAAGCGAATACTTAAGAGAGAATTCCATGTTGGTGAGAAAGTT
>CAJUXJ010000745.1:0-64017 GCA_910589775.1 Avena eriantha | reverse complement strand
TTATTTCCTAAACCATATATGGATCCACCAGACTCGTTGTTTGTGTGTTCTTTTCATAAACCACATGGATCCACCAGTGACATTCCATGTGTGTTCTTTTCATGACTCACATCTAGAGTCATTGCATGTCTGTTCTTTTAATAAACCACATGGATCCACTAGAGTCATTGCATGTGTATTCTTTTCACAAACCACATATCAATCCACTAGAGTCATTGCATGTGTGTTCTTATCCTAAACCAGCACTAGAGTTTATTGCATGTGTGTTCTTTTCCTAAACCACATATCTATCCACCAGAGTCATTGCATGTTTGCTCTTTTCATAAACTACATGGCTCCAATAGAGTCATTGCATTTGTGTTCTTTTCACAAACCACATATGGATCCACTAGAGTCATTGCATGTGTATTCTTATCCTAAACCAGTACTAGAGTCATTGCATGTGTATTCTTTTCCTGAACCACATATGGATCCACCATAGTAATTGCATGTGTGTTCTTTTCACAAACCATATATGGATCCAATAGAGTCATTGCATGTGTGTTCTTATCGTATACCAGCACTAGAGTTCATTGCATGTGTGTTCTTTTCCTAAACCACATATTGATCCACCATAGTCATTGCATGTGTTTTCCTTCATAAACCACATGGATCCACCAGTCTCATTACATGTGTCTTCTTTTCATAACCCACAGCTAGAGTCATTGCATGTATGTTCTTTTCATAAACCAGATATGGATCCACTGGAGTAATTGCATGTGTGTTCTATTCATAAACCACATGGATCCACCAGTGTCACTAATTGTGTGTTCTTTTCATAATCCACAGCTAGAGTCATGGCATGTCTATTCTTTTCATAAATTACATGGATCCACTAGACTCATTGCACGTGTGTTCTTTTCACAAACCACATATGGATCCACTAGAGTCATAGCATGTGCGTTCTTATCATAACCAATACTAGAGTCATTGTTTATGTGTTATTTTCCTAAACCACATATGGATCCACCATAGTCATTGCATGTGTGTTCTTTTCACAAACCATATATGGATCCAATAGAGTCATTGCATGTGTGTTCTTATCCTATACCAGCACTAGAGTTCATTGCATGTGTGTTCTTTTCCTAAACCACATATCGATCCACCAGAGTCATTGCATGTGTTTTCCTTCATAGACAACATGGATCCACCAGTCTCATTGCATGTGTCTTCTTTTCATAACCCACAGCTAGAGTCATTGCATGTATGTTCTTTTCATCAACCACATATGGATCCACTAGAGTCATTGCATGTGTGTTCTTTTCATAAACCAGATGGATCCACCAGTGTCACTACCTGTGTGTTCTTTTCAAAATCAACAGCTAGAGTCATTGCATGTCTGTTCTCTTCATAAACTACATGGATCCACTAGAGTCATTGCATGTGTGTTCTCTTCACAAACCACATATGGATCCACTAGAGTCATTGCATGTGCGTTCTTATCCTAAACCAGTACTAGAATCATTGTATATGTGTTATTTTCCTAAACCACATATGGATCTACCAGAGTCATTGCATGTGTATTCTTTTCACAAACCATATATGGATCCAATAGAGTCATTGCATGTGTGTTCTTATGCTATACCAGCACTAGAGTTCATTGCATGTGTGTTCTTTTACTAAACCACATATCGATCCACCAGAGTCATTGTATGTCTTTTCTTTTCATAAACCACATGGATCCACGAGTGTCACTGCATGTGTGTTCTTTTCATAAACCACAACTAGTCATTGCATGTATGTTCTTTTCATAAACCACATATGGGTCCACCAGAGTCATTGCATGTGTGTTCTTTTCATAAACCACATGGATCCACCAGTGTCATTACATGTGTGTTATTTTCATGAACCATAACTAGAGTACTTGCATGTTTGTTATTTTCATAAACCACATGGATCCACTAGAGTCATTGCATGTGTGTTCTTTTGACAAACCACATATGGATCCACTAGAGTCATTGCATGTGTATTCTTATCCTAAACTAGGACTAGAGTTCATTAGATGTGTGTTCTTTTCCTAAACCACATATGGATCCACCAGAGTCATTGCATGTGTGTTCTTTTCATAAACCACATGGATCCACCATTGACATTGATGTGCGTTCTTTTCATGAATCAAAACTAGAGTCATTGCATGTCTGTTCTTTTAATAAACCACATGGATCCACTAGAGTCATTGCATGTGTATTCTTTTCACAAACCATATATGGATCTAATAGAGTCATTGCATGTGTGTTCTTATGCTATACCAGCACTAGAGTTCATTGCATGTGTGTTCTTTTTCTAAACCACATATCGATCCACCAGAGTCATCGCATGCGTTTTCCTTCATAAACCACATGGATCCACCAGTCTCATTGCATGTTTCTTCTTTTCCTAAACCACATATAGATCCAATAGAGTCATTGCATGTGTGTTCTTTTCCTAAAGCACATATCTATCCACCAGAGTCATTGCATGTCTGTTCTTTTCATAACTACATGGATCCACTAGATTCATTGCATGTATGTTCTTATCCTAAACCAGTACTAGAATCATTGCATGAGTATTCTTTTCATGAACCACATATGGATCCATCAGAGTTATTGCATGTGTGTTCTTTTCACAAACCATATATGGATCAACTAGATCCATTGCATGTGTGTCCTCATCATATACCAGCACTAGAGTTTATTGCATGTGTGTTCTTTTCCTAAACAACATATCGATCCACCAGAGTCATTGCATGTGTTTTCTTTTCATAAACCACATGGATCCACCAGTGTCATTGCACGTGTGTTCTTTTCATAAACCATAGCTAGAGTCATTTCATGTATGTTCTTTTCATAAACCACAGATGGATCCACCAGAGTCATTGTGTGTTTGTGTTCCTTTCATAAACTAGATGGATCCACCAGTGTCACTACATGTGTGTTGTTTTCATAATCCACAGCTAGAGTCATTGCATGTCTATTATTTTCATAAACTGCATGGATCCACTAGAGTCATTGCATGTGTGTTCTTTTCACAAACCACATATGGATCCACTAGAGTCAATGCATGTGCGTTCTTATCCTAAACCAGTACTAGAATCATTGTATATGTGTTATTTTCCTAAACCACATATGGATCCACCAGAGTCATTGCATGTGTATTCTTTTCACAAACCATATATGGATCCAATAGAGTCATTGCATGTGTGTTCTTATGCTATACCAGCACTAGAGTTCATTGCATGTGTGTTCTTTTCCTAAACCACATATCGATCCACCAGAGTCATCGCATGCGTTTTCCTTCATAAACCACATGGATCCACCAGTCTCATTGCATGTTTCTTCTTTTCCTAAACCACATATAGATCCAATAGAGTCATTGCATGTGTGTTCTTTTCCTAAAGCACATATCCATCCACCAGAGTCATTGCATGTCTGTTCTTTTCATAACTACATGGATCCACTAGAGTCATTGCATGTGTGTTCTTATCCTAAACCAGTACTAGAATCATTGCATGAGTATTCTTTTCATGAACCACATATGGATCCATCAGAGTTATTGCATGTGTGTTCTTTTCACAAACCATATATGGATCAACTAGATCCATTGCATGTGTGTTCTTATCATATACCAGCACTAGAGTTTATTGCATGTGTGTTCTTTTCCTAAACAATATATCGATCCACCAGAGTCATTGCATGTGTTTTCTTTTCATAAACCACATGGATCCACCAGTGTCATTGCACGTGTGTTCTTTTCATAAACCATAGCTAAGGTCATTTCATGTATGTTCTTTTCATAAACCACATATGGATCCACCAGAGTCATTGTGTGTTTGTGTCCTTTTCATAAACCAGATGGATCCACCAGTGTCACTACATGTGTGTTGTTTTCATAATCCACAGCTAGAGTCATTGCATGTCTATTATTTTCATAAACTGCATGGATCCACTAGAGTCATTGCATGTGTGTTCTTTTCACAAACCACATATGGATCCACTAGAGTCAATGCATGTGCGTTCTTATCCTAAACCAGTACTAGAGTCATTGCATGTGTGTTATTTTCCTAAACCACATATGGATCCACTAGAGTCATTGCATGTGTGTTCTTTTCATAAACCACATAGATCCACAAGTGACATTACATGTGTGTTCTTTTCATGAATCACATCTAGAGTCATTGTTTATGTGTTATTTTCCTAAACCACATATGGATCCACCATAGTCATTGCATGTGTGTTCTTTTCACAAACCATATATGGATCCAATAGAGTCATTGCATGTGTGTTCTTATCCTATACCAGCACTAGAGTTCATTACATGTGTGTTCTTTTCCTAAACCACATATCGATCCACCAGAGTCATTGCATGTGTTTTCCTTCATAGACAACATGGATCCACCAGTCTCATTGCATGTGTCTTCTTTTCATAACCCACAGCTAGAGTCATTGCATGTATGTTCTTTTCATAAACCACATATGGATCCACCAGAGTCATTGCATGTGTGTTCTTTTCATAAACCAGATGGATCCACCAGTGTCACTACCTGTGTGTTCTTTTCAAAATCCACAGCTAGAGTCATTGCATGTCTGTTCTCTTCATAAACTACATGGATCCACTAGAGTCATTGCATGTGTGTTCTCTTCACAAACCACATATGGATCCACTAGAGTCATTGCATGTGCGTTCTTATCCTAAACCAGTACTAGAATCATTGTATATGTGTTATTTTCCTAAACCACATATGGATCCACCAGAGTCATTGCATGTGTATTCTTTTCACAAACCATATATGGATCCAATAGAGTCATTGCATGTGTGTTCTTATGCTATACCAGCACTAGAGTTCATTGCATGTGTGTTCTTTTCCTAAACCACATATCGATCCACCAGAGTCATTGCATGCGTTTTCCTTCATAAACCACATGGATCCACCAGTCTCATTGCATGTGTCTTCTTTTCCTAAACCACATATAGATCCAATAGAGTCATTGCATGTGTGTTCTTTTCCTAAAGCACATATCTATCCACCAGAGTCATTGCATGTCTGTTCTTTTCATAACTACATGGATCCACTAGAGTCATTGCATGTGTGTTCTTATCCTAAACCAGTACTAGAATCATTGCATGAGTATTCTTTTCATGAACCACATATGGATCCATCAGAGTTATTGCATGTGTGTTCTTTTCACAAACCATATATGGATCAACTAGATCCATTGCATGTGTGTTCTTATCATATACCAGCACTAGAGTTTATTGCATGTGTGTTCTTTTCCTAAACAACATATCGATCCACCAGAGTCATTGCATGTGTTTTCCTTCATAGACCACATGGATCCACCAGTCTCATTGCATGTGTCTTCTTTTCATAACCCATAGCTAGAGTCATTGTATGTATGTTCTTTTCATAAACCACACATGGATCCACCAGAGTCATTGCATGTGTGTTCTTTTCATAAACCACATATGGATCCACCAGTGTCACTACCTGTGTGTTCTTTTCAAAATCCACAGCTAGAGTCTTTGCATGTCTGTTCTTTTCATAAACTACATGGATCCACTAGAGTCATTGCATGTGTGTTCTCTTCACAAACTATATATGGATCCACTAGAGTCATTGCATGTGCGTTCTTATCCTAAACCAGTACTAGAATCATTGTATATGTGTTATTTTCCTAAACCACATATGGATCCACCAGAGTCATTGCATGTGTGTTCTTTTCACAAACCATATATGGATCCAATAGAGTCATTGCATGTGTGTTCTTATCCTATACCAGCACTAGAGTTCATTGCATGTGTGTTCTTTTCCTAAACCACATATCGATCCACCAGAGTCATCGCATGCGTTTTCCTTCATAAACCACATGGATCCACCAGTCTCATTGCATGTTTCTTCTTTTCCTAAACCACATATAGACCCCATAGAGTCATTGCATGTGTGTTCTTTTCCTAAAGCACATATCTATCCACCAGAGTCATTACATGTCTGTTCTTTTCATAACTACATGGATCCACTAGAGTCATTGCATGTGTGTTCTTATCCTAAACCAGTACTAGAGTCATTGCATGAATATTCTTTTCATGAACCACATATGGATCCATTAGAGTTATTGCATGTGTGTTCTTTTCACAAACCATATATGGATCAACTAGATTCATTGCATGTGTGTTCTTATCATATACCAGCACTAGAGTTTATTTCATGTGTGTTCTTTTCGTAAACAACATATCGATCCACCAGAGTCATTGCATGTGTTTTCTTTTCATAAACCACATGGATCCACCAGTGTCATTGCACGTGTGTTCTTTTCGTAAACCATAGCTAGAGTCATTTCATGTATGTTCTTTTCATAAACCACATATGGATCCACCAGAGTCATTGTGTGTGTGTGTGTTCTTTTCATAAACCAGATGGATCCACCAGTGTCACTACATGTGTGTTGTTTTCAGAATCCACAGCTAGAGTCATTGCATGTCTATTATTTTCATAAACTGCATGGATCCACTAGAGAATTTGCATGTGTGTTCTTTTCACAAACCACATATGGATCCACTAGAGTCAATGCACGTGCGTTCTTATCCTAAACCAGTACTAGAGTCATTGCATGTGTGTTATTTTCCTAAACCACATATGGATCCACCAGAGTCATTGCATGTGTGTTCTTTTCATAAACCACATAGATCCACCAGGGACCTTGCATGTGTGTTCTTTTCATGAATCACATCTAGAGTCATTTCATGTCTGTTCTTTTAATAAACCACATGGATCCACTAGAGTCATTGCATGTGTATTCTTTTCACAAAGCACATATCAATCCACTAGAGTCATTGCATGTGTGTTCTTATCCTAAACCAGCACTAGAGTTTATTGCATGTGTGTTCTTTTCCTAAACCACATATCTATCCACCAGAGTCATTGCATGTTTGCGCTTTTCATAAACTACATGGATCCACTAGAGTCATTGCATTTGTGTTCTTTTCACAAACCACATATGGATCCACTAGAGTCATTGCATGTGTGTTCTTATCCTAAACCAGTACTAGAGTCATTGCATGTGTATTCTTTTCCTGAACCACCGATGGATCCACCATAGTAATTGCATGTGTGTTCTTTTCACAAACCATATATGGATCCAATAGAGTCATTGCATGTGTGTTCTTATCCTGTACCAGCACTAGAGTTCATTGCATGAGTGTTCTTTTCCTAAACCACATATCAATCCACCAGAGTCATTGCATGTGTTTTCCTTCATAAAATACATGGATCCACTAGTCTGATTGCATGTGTCTTCTTTTCATAACCCACAGCTAGAGTCATTGCATGTATGTTCTTTTCATAAACCATATATGGATCCACCAGAGTCATTGCATGTGTGTTCTTTTCATAAACTAGATGGATCCACCAGTGTCACTACCTGTGTGTTCTTTTCAAAATCCACAGCTAGAGTCATTGCATGTCTGTTCTCTTCATAAACTACATGGATCCACTAGAGTCATTGCATGTGTGTTCTTTTCACAAACCACATATGGATCCACTAGAGTCATTGCATGTGCGTTCTTATCCTAAACCAGTACTAGAGTCATTGTATATGTGTTATTTTCCTCAACCACACATGGATCCACCATAGTCATTGCATGTGTCTTCTTTTCACAAACCATATATGGATCCAATAGAGTCATTGCATCTGTGTTCTTATCCTATACCAGCCCTAGAGTTCATTGCATGTGTGTTCTTTTCCTAAACCACATATCGATCCACCGGAGTCATTGCATGTGTTTTCCTTCATAGACCACATGGATCCACCAGTCTCATTGCATGTGTCTTCTTTTCATAACCCACACGTAGAGTCATTGCATGTATGTTCTTTTCATAAACCACATATGGATCCACCAGAGTCATTGCATGTGTGTTCTTTTGATAAACCAGATGGATCCACCAGTGTCACTACGTGTGTGTTCTTTTCAAAATCCACTGCTAGTGTCATTGCGTGTCTGTTCTCTTCATAAACTACATGGATCCACTAGAGTCATTGCATGTGTGTTCTCTTCACAAACACATATGGATCCACTAGAGTCATTGCATGTGCTTTCTTATCCTAAACCAGTACTAGAATCATTGTATATGTGTTATTTTCCTAAACCACATATGGATCCACCAGAGTCATTGCATGTGTGTTCTTTTCACAAACCATATATGGATCCAATAGAGTCATTGCATGTGTGTTCTTATCCTATACCAGCACTAGAGTTCATTGCATGTGTGTTCTTTTCCTAAACCACATATCGATCCACCAGAGTCATTGCATGCGTTTTCCTTCATAAACCACATGGATCCACCAGTCTCATTGCATGTGTCTTCTTTTCCTAAACCACATATAGATCCAATAGATTCATTGCATGTGTGTTCTTTTCCTAAAGCACATATCTATCCACCAGAGTCATTGCATGTCTGTTCTTTTCATAACTACATGGATCCACTAGAGTCATTGCATGTGTGTTCTTATCCTAAACCAGTACTAAAGTCATTGCATGAGTATTCTTTTCATGAACCACATATGGATCCATCAGAGTTATTGCATGTGTGTTCTTTTCACAAACCATATATGGATCAACTAGATTCATTGCATGTGTGTTCTTATCATATACCAGCACTAGAGTTTATTGCATGTGTGTTCTTTTCCTAAACAACATATCGATCCACCAGAGTCATTGCATGTGTTTTCTTTTCATAAACCACATGGATCCACCAGTGTCATTGCACGTGTGTTGTTTTCATAAACCACAGCTAGAGTCATTTCATGTATGTTCTTTTCATAAACCACAAATGGATCCACCAGAGTCATTGTGTGTGTGTGTTCTTTTCATAAACCAGATGGATCCACCAGTGTCACTACATGTGTGTTGTTTTCATAATCCACAGCTAGAGTCATTGCATGTCTATTATTTTCATAAACTGCATGGATCCACTAGAGTCATTGCATGTGTGTTCTTTTCACAAACCACATATGGATCCACTAGAGTCAATGCATGTGCGTTCTTATCCTAAACCAGTACTAGAGTCATTGCATGTGTGTTATTTTCCTAAACCACATATGGATCCACCAGAGTCATTGCATGTGTGTTCTTTTCATAAACCACATAGATCCACAAGTGACCTTGCATGTGTGTTCTTTTCATGAATCACATCTAGAGTCATTTCATGTCTGTTCTTTTAATAAACCACATGGATCCACTAGAGTCATTGCATGTGTATTCTTTTCACAAACCACATATCAATCCACTAGAGTCATTGCATGTGTGTTCTTATCCTAAACCAGCACTAGAGTTTATTGCATGTGTGTTCTTTTCCTAAACCACATATCTATCCACCAGAGTGATTGCATGTTTGCGCTTTTCATAAACTACATGGATCCACTAGAGTCATTGCATTTGTGTTCTTTTCACAAACCACATATGGATCCACTAGAGTCATTGCATGTGTGTTCTTATCCTAAACCAGTACTAGAGTCATTGCATGTGTATTCTTTTCCTGAACCACCGATGGATCCACCATAGTAATTGTATGTGTGTTCTTTTCACAAACCATATATGGATCCAATAGAGTCATTGCATGTGTGTTCTTATCCTGTACCAGCACTAGAGTTCATTGCATGAGTGTTCTTTTCCTAAACCACATATCAATCCACCAGAGTCATTGCATGTGTTTTCCTTCATAAAACACATGGATCCACTAGTCTCATTGCATGTGTCTTCTTTTCATAACCCACAGCTAGAGTCATTGCATGTATGTTCTTTTCATAAACCATATATGGATCCACCAGAGTCATTGCATGTGTGTTCTTTTCATAAACTAGATGGATCCACCAGTGTCACTACCTGTGTGTTCTTTCAAAATCCACAGCTAGAGTCATTGCATGTCTGTTCTCTTCATAAACTACATGGATCCACTAGAGTCATTGCATGTGTGTTCTTTTCACAAACCACATATGGATCCACTAGAGTCATTGCATGTGCGTTCTTATCCTAAACCAGTACTAGAGTCATTGTATATGTGTTATTTTCCTCAACCACATATGGATCCACCATAGTCATTGCATGTGTCTTCTTTTCACAAACCATATATGGATCCAATAGAGTCATTGCATCTGTGTTCTTATCCTATACCAGCACTAGAGTTCATTGCATGTGTGTTCTTTTCCTAAACCACATATCGATCCACCGGAGTCATTGCATGTGTTTTCCTTCATAGACCACATGGATCCACCAGTCTCATTGCATGTGTCTTCTTTTCATAACCCACACCTAGAGTCATTGCATGTATGTTCTTTTCATAAACCACATATGGATCCACCAGAGTCATTGCATGTGTGTTCTTTTGATAAACCAGATGGATCCACCAGTGTCACTACGTGTGTGTTCTTTTCAAAATCCACAGCTAGAGTCATTGCATGTCTGTTCTCTTCATAAACTACATGGATCCACTAGAGTCATTGCATGTGTGTTCTCTTCACAAACACATATGGATCCACTAGAGTCATTGCATGTGCGTTCTTATCCTAAACCAGTACTAGAATCATTGTATATGTGTTATTTTCCTAAACCACATATGGATCCACCAGAGTCATTGCATGTGTGTTCTTTTCACAAACCATATATGGATCCAATAGAGTCATTGCATGTGTGTTCTTATCCTATACCAGCACTAGAGTTCATTGCATGTGTGTTCTTTTCCTAAACCACATATCGATCCACCAGAGTCATTGCATGCGTTTTCCTTCATAAACCACATGGATCCACCAGTCTCATTGCATGTGTCTTCTTTTCCTAAACCACATATAGATCCAATAGAGTCATTGCATGTGTGTTCTTTTCCTAAAGCACATATCTATCCACCAGAGTCATTGCATGTCTGTTCTTTTCATAACTACATGGATCCACTAGAGTCATTGCATGTGTGTTCTTATCCTAAACCAGTACTAGAGTCATTGCATGAGTATTCTTTTCATGAACCACATATGGATCCATCAGAGTTATTGCATGTGTGTTCTTTTCACAAACCATATATGGATCAACTAGATTCATTGCATGTGTGTTCTTATCCTATACCAGCACTAGAGTTCATTGCATGTGTGTTCATTTCCTAAACAACATATCGATCCACCAGAGTCATTGCATGTGTTTTCTTTTCATAAACCACATGGATCCACCAGTGTCATTGCACGTGTGTTGTTTTCATAAACCACAGCTAGAGTCATTTCATGTATGTTCTTTTCATAAACCACAAATGGATCCACCAGAGTCATTGTGTGTGTGTGTGTTCTTTTCATAAACCAGATGGATCCACCAGTGTCACTACATGTGTGTTGTTTTCATAATCCACAACTAGAGTCATTGCATGTCTATTATTTTCATAAACTGCATGGAACCACTAGAGTCATTGCATGTGTGTTCTTTTCACAAACCACATATGGATCCACTAGAGTCAATGCATGTGCGTTCTTATCCTAGACCAGTACTAGAGTCATTGCATATGTGTTATTTTCCTAAACCACATATGGATCCACCAGAGTCATTGCATGTGTGTTCTTTTCATAAACCACATAGATCCACAAGTGACCTTGCATGTGTGTTCTTTTCATGAATCACATCTAGAGTCATTTCATGTCTGTTCTTTTAATAAACTACATGGATCCACTAGAGTCATTGCATGTGTATTCTTTTCACAAACCACATATCAATCCACTAGAGTCATTGCATGTGTGTTCTTATCCTAAACCAGCACTAGAGTTTATTGCATGTGTGTTCTTTTCCTAAACCACATATCTATCCACCAGAGTCATTGCATGTTTGCGCTTTTCATAAACTACATGGATCCAGTAGAGTCATTGCATTTGTATACTTTTCACAAACCACATATGGATCCACTAGAGTCATTGCATGTGTGTTCTTATCCTAAACCAGTACTAGAGTCATTGCATGTGTATTCTTTTCCTGAACCACCGATGGATCCACCATAGTAATTGCATGTGTGTTCTTTTCACAAACCATATATGGATCCAATAGAGTCATTGCATGTGTGTTCTTATCCTATACCAGCACTAGAGTTCATTGCATGAGTGTTCTTTTCCTAAACCACATATCAATCCACCAGAGTCATTGCATGTGTTTTCCTTCATAAACCACATGGATCCACTAGTCTCATTGCATGTGTCTTCTTTTCATAACCCATAGCTAGAGTCATTGCATGTATGTTCTTTTCATAAACCACATATGTATCCTATGGAGTCATTGCATGTGTGTTCTTTTCATAAACCACATGGATCCACCAGTGTCACTACTTGTGTGTTCTTTTCATAATCCACAGCTAGAGTCATTGCATGTCTGTTCTTTTCATAAACTACATGGATCCACTAGAGTCATTGCATGTGTGTTCTTTTCACAAACCACATATGGATCCACTAGAGTCATTGCATGTGCGTTCTTATCCTAAACCAGTACTAGAGTCATTGTATATGTGTTATTTTCCTAAACCACGTATGGATCCACCATAGTCATTGCATGTGTGTTCTTTTCACAAACCATATATGGATCCAATAGAGTCATTGCATGTGTGTTCTTATCCTATACCAGCACTAGAGTTCATTGCATGTGTGTTCTTTTCCTAAACCACATATAGATCCACCGGAGTCATTGCATGTGTTTTCCTTCATAGACCACATGGATCCACCAGTCTCATTGCATGTGTCTTCTTTTCATAACCCACAGCTAGAGTCATTGCATGTATGTTCTTTTCATAAACCACATATGGATCCACCAGAGTCATTGCATGTGTGTTCTTTTCATAAACTAGATGGATCCACCAGTGTCACTACCTGTGTGTTCTTTTCAAAATCCACAGCTGGAGTCATTGCATGTCTGTTCTCTTCATAAACTACATGGATCCACTAGAGTTATTGCATGTGTGTTCTCTTCACAAACACATATGGATCCACTAGAGTCATTGCATGTGTGTTCTTATCCTATACCATTACTAGAATCATTGTATATGTGTTATTTTCCTAAACCACATATGGATCCACCAGAGTCATTGCATGTGTGTTCTTTTCACAAACCATATATGGATCCAATAGAGTCATTGCATGTGTGTTCTTATACTATACCAGCACTAGAGTTCATTGCATGTGTGTTCTTTTCCTAAACCACATATCGATCCACCAGAGTCATTGCATGCGTTTTCCTTCATAAACCACATGGATCCACCAGTCTCATTGCATGTGTCTTCTTTTCCTAAACCACATATAGATCCAATAGAGTCATTGCATGTGTGTTCTTTTCGTAAAGCACATATCTATCCACCAGAGTCATTGCATGTCTGTTCTTTTCATAACTACATGGATCCACTAGAGTCATTGCATGTGTGTTCTTATCCTAAACCAGTACTAGAGTCATTGCATGAGTATTCTTTTCATGAACCACATATGGATCCATCAGAGTTATTGCATGTGTGTTCTTTTCACAAACCATATATGGATCAACTAGATTCATTGCATGTGTGTTGTTATCATATACCAGCACTAGAGTTTATTGCATGTGTGTTCTTTTCCTAAACAACATATCGATCCACCAGAGTCATCGCATGTGTTTTCTTTTCATAAACCACATGGATCCACCAGTGTCATTGCACATGTGTTCTTTTCATAAACCACAGCTAGAGTCATTTCATGTATGTTCTTTTCATAAACCACATATGGATCCACCAGAGTCATTGTGTGTGTGTGTGTTCTTTTCATAAACCAGATGGATCCACCAGTGTCACTACATGTGTGTTGTTTTCATAATCCACAGCTAGAGTCATTGCATGTCTATTATTTTCATAAATTGCATGGATCCACTAGAGTCATTGCATGTGTGTTCTTTTCACAAACCACATATGGATCCACTAGAGTCAATGCATGTGCGTTCTTATCCTAGACCAGTACTAGAGTCATTGCATGTGTGTTATTTTCCTAAACCACATATGGATCCACCAGAGTCATTGCATGTGTGTTCTTTTCATAAAACACATAGATCCACCAGTGACATTACATGTGTGTTCTTTCATGAATCACAGCTAGATTCATTGCATGTGTGTTCTTTTAATAAACCACATGGATCCAATAGAGTCATTGCATTTGTATTCTTTTCACAAACCACATATCGATCCACTAGAGTCATTGCATGTGTGTTCTTATCCTAAACCAGCACTAGAGTTTATTGCATGCGTATTCTTTTCCTAATCCACATATCTATCCACCAGAGTCATTGCATGTTTGCTCTTTTCATAAACTACATGGATCCACTAGAGTCATTGCATTTGTGTTCTTTTCACAAACAACATATAGATCCACTAGAGTCATTGCATGTGTGTTCTTATCCTAAACCAGTAGTAGAGTCATTGCATGTGTACTCTTTTCCTGAACCACATATGGATCGACCAGAGTCATTGCTTGTGTGTTCTTTTCACAAACCATATATGGATCCAATAGAGTCATTGCATGTGTGTTCTTATCCTATACCAGCACTATAGTTCATTGCATGTGGTTTCTTTTCCTAAACCACATATCGATCCACCAGAGTCATTGCATGTGTTTTCCTTCATAAACCACATGGATCCACTAGTCTCATTGCATGTGTCTTCTTTTAATAACCCACAGCTAGAGTCATTGCATGTATGTTCTTTTCATAAACCACATATGGTTCCACCAGAGTCATTGCATGTCTGTTCTTTTCATAAACTACATGGAGCCACTAGAGTCATTGCATAAGTATCTTCTTTTCACAAACCACATATGGATCCACTAGAGTCATTGCACGTGCGTTCTTATCCTAAATCAGTACTAGAGTCATTGTATATGTGTTATTTTCCTAAACCACATATGGATCCACTAGTGTCATTGCATGTGTGTTCTTTTCATAAACCACATGAATCCACCCGTGTCATTGCATGTGTGTTCTTTTCATGAATCATAGCTAGAGTCATTGCATGTCTGTTCTTTTCATAAACCACATGGATTCACTAGAGTCATTGCATGTGTATTCTTTTCACAAACCACATATGGATCCACTAGAGTCATTGCATGCATGTTCTTATCCTAAACCAGCACTAGAGTTTATTGCATGTGTGTTATTTTCCTAAACCACATATCTATCCACCAGAGTCATTGCATGTGAGTTCTTTTCATAAACCACATGGATCCACCAGTGTCATTGCATGTGTGTCCTTTTCATAAACTACAGCTAGAGTAATTGCATGTCTGTTCTTTTCATAAACCACATATTGATCGACCAGAGCCATTGCATGTATGTTCTTTTCATAAACCACATGGATCCACCAATGTCATTACATGTGTGTTCTTTTCATAAACCACCGCTAGAGTCATTGCATGTTTGTTGTTTTCATAAACCACGTGGATCCACTAGGGTCATTGCATGTGTGTTATTTTCACAAACCACATATGGATCCATTAGAGTCATTGCATCTGTGTTCTTATCCTAAACCGGTACTAGAGTCATTGCAAGTTTGTTCTTTTCCTAAACCACATATGGATCCACTGGAGTCATTGCACGTGTGTTCTTATCATAAACCACATGGATCCACCAGTGTCATTGCATGTGTGTTCTTTTCATGAACCACAGCTAGAGTACTTGCATGTTTGTTCTTTTCATAAACTAAATGGACCCACTAGAGTCATTGCATGTGTTGTGACATCCCAAGGTTTAGAAATTGGGATTAGAAAAGACATTATGCATTTGCATGTCATTCATGAACATTGCATTGCATCCATAAAGAAACTTGGAAAGAATTCGAAATCTATAGCGAATCGAACCCTATGTGCCACTTTATTCCTCAAGGGAATTAAATAATCTTATTTACAAAAAACCATCGTTGATAAGTCAGCAAGCCATGGTAAATCCTAGCCTAAGATGATCTACTCGAATTTAGAAAAATTTGAACTCATTTGGAGTTCGTATGAAAAAGATATGAAGGAAAGAAGAAAAGGAATAGGAAAAAAGAACAAAAAAAACCCCAGCCCCGGCCGAACCGCCTTGGCCCGGCCCACCTAGCCCACCTGGCCCCCTATCCGCCGCTCACCCCCCCCCCCCCCCCCGCAGCGTGCAGTAGCCGCTGCTGTTGTGCCGGCCCGCCAGCCGCGAGCGCCAGCCCGCGCGCGCCCTGGCCCGCTGACAGGCGGGGCCCGCCTGTCACCCTCCGCCACCGCCGTGTCCGACGCGGACACCACCGTCGCCGACCGTATCGCAACTGCCGCCGCACCAAAACCACGCCGAACTCCCTGCCCCCTTGCCCACGCCTCGGCCCCTTATAAGCCGTCGCCCCCGCCGCCTTTTTCCCCCTCAAAAGCTGCCCGAAACCCTAGCCGGAGCTCGGGAATCGAGCTCGAATTCTGCCGCCACCGCCTCGGAGCTCGTCGCCGACCGGTTCCGAGTGCCCCTATCCCTCCTTTTTGCACCGCGATGTTTGCCTTGGACCGCAGCCTCACCTCGTGTCTTTCCCCCCTCTATTTCGCAGCCAAACGCCGGGAATTCTTCGCCGGAGTTCCACCGGAGTTGCCGCGACCAGTCGCCATTCGCCGGAGTTCGAGGAGGAGACGACCGAATCCGAGGAGACGAGGAGGACCACCACGAGGGGATGAACGCCGTCCGCTACTCCGCCGCCACCGCCGACCACCTGGACCTCGCCGCTGACCACCGCCGAACCACCGCCACCCGTCGCCGACAGCCACCCGCCGGTAAACTGCCGCTCACCCCCTGGCCTTTCGATCCGAAACCGGTGGCCCAGATTAGATGCCTGTGCCGAACTGGTACGCACCAATGGCATCGCGCCGCGTGGCACGCACAGTCAGCGCTTACTCGGCGATGACACAATAAAGAATTATTTAATAAAGTTAAATTGCAGAAAATAGATTCAACTTCAAAAATTCATAGAAAATTCATACCTTGGCCAAAATTTGCGTATAATATATCAAATTGAAGATAATTGCATGAAGTTAACATATGTGTTTAGATCTGGTTTTTGCTGCATAGATTACTAGGGAATAATTAATTAGTATTAATGGCCTTTTAAAACATTAAATTCATTGTATATAATCTACAGATCCGAAAAATATGTGTAATATGTCCCTGAGTTCATAATCTTGTGTAGTTTTCAGATATATACTTAGTTTTGTTTGATGTCAATACGATCTGTTTAGATTAATTAAAGTCCTTTAAACACTAAATAAATCCTAGAAAAAGATCTATAACTCCGATTAGGGTGAATGAAATTGCTACTGGTTCGTATTAAAGCCCTCTACCCATTACAGTTCGGATAAAAATTTAATTCGACAACTAGTACAGAAGCTACAACAGTTATGTTAAAACCCCTTTAATTGGCAAATGAAATTGCATAACAAATACTTTATTGCATTAAAGCACTTCCACATGCATCATGTGATATAATACTGTCCTATGGACTGAACTAAATATCTAATCCATGTTTAAATAGTCATGCATGCATTTGTGCACTTGTTTATGGTTGTTTATATTGTTCCTGTTTGTTTGATCGATAGATTGCGAGGAGTGCAACGTCTGCGATCAATGAACTCACTTGTGGAACGAGTGTGTGAACGACTCCAGCAGCTACCAAGGCAAGTAGATGCTATTTTGATCATGAATTGTCCTACTAATTTCCTACTGCATGTGTAGTGTATTTCTCATAGATGCATGAGTAGGAATTACTATCGCTATGCTATGTCATGTCTATCTTGGTAGGATCCACTTGTAGTTGAGCCGTCATATGCTAGTTGAGCTTAGCCAGGCTATCTAGATGAGGGAAGGGTCTACACCATGCTATGGTATCGTGTATGTTTTGCTGAACTAAAACAACTTGATCAATGAACTCTTTGGGTGGAATTGGTAATTGCTTGGTTCATGAATGCAGGGCCCATGTCTATGGTTTACCCGAGTAGCTCACTTGTGGATGACCACCCAAGTTTCAGAGAAATGATTAGTGTCTTGATTTGGTAGCTTCCGTGTGCAACCATATGCCAGTGAGTTATGGGTGGCTGGATGGACTTAGTAGGTCGTGGTGACCCGAGCTCTTCGTATCCAGAGATGTAGTGAATGTGATAGGTTGGTACGGTGCATGGATGGGCTTGGGGAACTACTTCTCGAATTGTCTCGTCTTGGGCTTCTCCCTATCATGACTCAAAATGCGTGTCATGGTACGAGTGGGGCGACCAAGTCATATAGGTAAAGTGTGCAAACCCCTGTAGGGTGTAAAACTAAGTGCTTAGTCATGTCCCCGGTAATGGACGATTGAGTTGCTGAATTATGGGTGCTATGACATGTTCTCGTTCATTCCAATTTGCAATTACTAAAACTTGATGGGTGAACTTAATGGGTTGTTGTGATCAAACTTGATTTAAAAGTAGGGTAAAACTGTTTAAGAAAATGCAAGCTAGCCAAACCCTCCACTTAGCAAAAATAAGCATGTAATTGCTAGGTATATTGTCTCCTTACTTAGCTCTACTTGCCATACATTCCATGTATTGACCCTTCGGGGTTGCTATGTTTCATGTTGCAGGGTTTACCGATTCTGAGTGATCGTATTAGGTCACGGTAATCCACTTGACACTTGTTCACTTGTGGGAAATTTGAAGATGGAGTCTACTATAATTTACGTTTCCGTTTGCTACCCGTTTATTTGAGCTAGCCTATGAGCTATGCACTTTGTAATAATTGAATACTCTGGATCATTTCGATACTTTATGATGCATGGTGTTACTTTGTTATTCATCTATTTTCTATGTAAGCCAATGAACCGATCCAGGGATTGGCATGTTGCATAGAAGCTACAGTCTTTTCAGACCGTAGTGCTACAGATGGTATCAGAGCATGTGTGTTGACTATAGGATCATGACCTAGAACTGGATTAGGAATTTAACCAAACACTTTCTATTCTTTCTCATGTTTTTCTATCTAGTACTTCTTATCAATGCTAATCTCACTCTTTCCTTTACATGTCTAGATGGGAGAGTTCACTCATGTGGAGTATGCCAGAGAGAAGTCCGACAGGATCTTCGGGAAGCAATTGGGAAGGCTTGCCCTGTTGCTACGCTCGCCTCAGCCCATGTTCAAAGGAAGGAGGGTGAAGCCCCAAGATGGTGGAGATGTGCGAATGGAGATCCACACCATCATTGCCAGGGATCCATCAGTGGAGGACTCTGAAGAAACGTGCTATGGAGGAGTGTATCACAATTGGGAAGAACGAGTGGATATTTGCATGCACGATGCCCTGTCTCGTATGTGCAATACTCACCAACAAAAGCTGAATGAGAATTGCATCTTTCTCGAGTTTGGTAAGTGCAATGGAGATGGAGACGCCATGGTCACGCTTGGAGATAGGAATGAGATGGGATGCTTTCCAAAGCAAATGGAGGATTTGGAGATACAAGCCGTCCGGATGGAGGAAGCGCTACAAGAGATGATGGAGAAGTACTATAAAGCCTGGGCCACTGTCAAAGCAAAGGAAGACATCATTAAGACCAAGGACGCCATCATCGCTGGACTCCGAGCTCAACTCAACAACCCCAACGATGATGACGACGATGACGATGATAGTGATGATGATGACAATGATGATGGAGGTGATGAAGCTGAAGCCAATGCATAGGAGGAAGAACCCATGCAGGGGGAGATTGGAGCCACAAGTGATGAGGATTCGGAAGATGAGTATACCCCAACCTCTTGTCGAAAGAAGAAGCGCAAGTGCACCAAGTTCCCGGAGTTTCCTCACTGCTTCAAGAAGAAGGATTTAGGCACCAAGTAGATTTCGCTAGGATATCGTTAAGTTTAGCAATCGATCATACAAAAGGCTTGTGTAATAGTTGATTATATTTCCTTAGGTTCCTTATTTTGATACTATAAAGTTCCAGGAGTTTTCGTTAGATAAGATAATGGATTAGTAAATGAAATATATGTCAATTCGTGGTAATTCTCGCTGTAGTCTTCTGCCTGATACTTTTTACCGCAGGATTTTTAGTTCCATGCTGGTAACTCGGTTGGGGCTCATATTCTAGGATCTGGACCTAAGTTTTCTGTAGAATACGCAGAAAAATTGTCTAAAACTCCTGATGAGATTAAGGTGCTCAGAAAAATCCGTGAACACAACATTAGTTTCTGGACAGATTCTGTCCATTGCTACAAAGATTGTAGGATCACCCCCAATTGAATTGTAGACATAAGTAAGCCATTAGATGGATGAAATACTGTTAAAGGAAGCTTCTGGAACATAAAAAAAAATTATTTTGGTCTTGAGTGTTGTTTGCAATGGTTGTTGCTTGTGTGTAAATTGATTGCTTCATATAACTATGGGTAGGATTACTTCCCTAGTGCTCTCTTTCTAAACTGCCCTATGCTGAACCACAGATGCCGCCGAGACGTGCCAATGACATGCCACCTGGCATGCAACATATGATGGATGCACAGACCCAGTTGATCCAAGCTCTGACTCAACAGATGAACAACAACAACAACAACAACAACAACAATCCGCCTCCGCAGGTGAATGCTCTTTCTCGATTTCTGAGGTTGAGGCCAGTCAAGTTCTCTACTTCTCCTGAGCCAATGGTTGCATTAGATTGGCTACGCTCGGTGAGCAAGGACTTGGTGACAGTTGGGTGCACCGATGCTGAGAAGGTGAGGTTCGCTGCTCATCTGTTGGAAGGACCAGCTGCTTCTTGGTGGGATACTTTCCAGATCACCCACCCCATTGCTACTGTGACCTGGGAGATGTTTGAAGAAGGATTCAAGACTCACCATGTCTCTACTAGAACTATGATCCTGAAGCGGAGAGAGTTCCGCAGCCTGCGCTGGAGTCACTGTAATGTGTCTGAATACATAGAGGAATTCACTAACCTATCTTGCTATGCGCTAGATGATGTGGACTCGGATGCTAAGAGGAGAGATGTTTCTTGATGATCTGAATGATGAGCTCTCAGTCCAACTTTCTATTGTGCATGCACCTGATTTCCATACTCTGATGGACAAGGCTCGGATTCTGGAAGGAAAGCAGGGCCAAGCTGAAAGACGCAAGAGGAGGTACAACGGCAATCACAACTCAAGATCACACCATAAGCGTAATCACCATGAGGGTAATGGAAGCTCCGGACATCACAAGCATGGAGGTAACGAACACAACCACACTGGGAGGAATGGCTACAACAATGGTGGAAACAGCCACCACCGCAATGGGAATCGAGATCTCAGCAACGTGGAATGCTTCAGGTGCAAGAAGATGGGACACTATGCTAACAACTGCCCTGAGGCAAATGATGGAACCAAGCCCAACTCACCCGAGAAAGAAAGCGTGAACCATGTGAATGTCAAGGAAGTGTTCAATGATCCAAGCTTCGTGACTAGTAAGTTCCTGGTTAATACTTACATCGCACTCGTAAATTCAAGCACTACTATATCTTATTCATTCATATCAAGAATTCATGGATAAGAGGAGTTACATGTAGAACTCCTTAGTGAAATGGTTAAAGAAATGTAGCATCCCAATTGTCTAACAATTGTAATGCTACTTGGTCTAGTAAGATATTGGCTACTTCTTATATATAATTGTTGCACCATAATTATATCATGCTCATGTCATCATTCCACCTTGCATTTGAGCATCATATAAAACCCCTTTTTCTTTTGGTTCTTCTCTCATATGCATTATTAATTGTATTTGCCTCTTGATATTGTATTTGGTTATTGATATATTGTCAAATGCCCAAGTTGAGTTGGGGGCATATCTTTTATTCACCTCCATTATCTTTTCTTTTCACCACCTTATAATTCCACCATCCTATTAGTCCATGAGCTGGTAATTCTTTTTCTTTTGATTTTATCCTAGCTCATGTGGATGGGGTGGACCTAATCCAATTATTTTGCTTGGCCTTGGTTCCACTTCTTGGGAATGCATTAGAATAATGCCATATCATTGCTTTTGTTCTCACAAAATTAATCATGGCATTTAGTATTTTGCTTGGGCCATGCAATCTCCACCACCACCTTTTTATTCCATTGGCTTTTCCTTTGATTTAATGGATCTTATCTTTGTGGACCATCTCCTACCATTCCATCATTCTCATATTCTCATCAATATCATTATCTCTTCATGCATGATCGTATGAGGCTTATTCTTTCTATCTCTTTCTCTCTCTTTTCCTTGGTTTCTTCTCCACCTTAGCTTATGCAAGATCAAGCCCCTTTTTCCTCTTGTTTTGGTCTCATAAACAAAATTCAAAACCTAAACAACATAATCTAAAAACATAACCATCTTCTCTCTATATATATTTTTACCTCTAACCTAGTTCTACTTAAACCCTAACCCTAATCTCATCTCTCTCTCTAACATGCTGGTTCCACCTGGCCTCACTCTTCCTGGTCCACACCCCAGCCACCCTAACCTAACCCTAACAAAACCCTAACCCGAGCTACCCCACTTCACCCTAGCCCATGCCCTAGCTCACCCGAGCCCTCCTCTCCTCTCTCCTTTTCTTCCTACCTGCCAGGCTGGCCTAGGTGCCACTTCTCACTGTCCCCACCTGCAGCCTCCCCATGCCTAGCTCCCCCAGCCCGAGCAAGCACGTGCTCAAGGAGAAAGAGGTAAAGAGCCGAGGCTACTTTACCAACCCCGACTCCCACACGGCATCTCCTCCCTCTTCCTCACTTTTTCCCTCCTCCCCACGGCTCTTCAGCATCGCCAGATCTGCCCCGGAGCCTGCCCTCTTCTTCCCCTTCTTCCTCTCCGACGCCCACCTCCTGCCACCAGACTCCGCCATCTACCGCGTCGCCCCTTCGTTCTAGCCGGCCCGCGCGTCGTGGAGGTGGCCTGGGAGACCAAGGAGGCTCCTCTACATCGCCCTGCACACGCCGACACGAAGGAGGAAGCCTCCAGGACCGCCAGAACCTCGCCGCTCCCCGAAACCCTAGGTCGCCGGAGCTCCTGCCTCGTTGACGATCCACCTCGCCTCACCCCGATCTGACACCGCCAATCTCCCGGCGGTACGCACCTCTCACTCCCTGACATCCTCCGCTTCGCTGTCGCCGTCTAGCGCTGCCGCTCGTTTCGCCGAGCACCCTCTGTGCGCTAGAGGTCGCCGGTGTCTGCAAGCTTCCCGCGCCGCATCGAGCCTTAGCTAGGCCCCAAACCCCCTCCTGTCAACTCCCCTAGCCCCGCCGCACTGGTTCCGTCCCTAAGCGCGCACGCCAGGTCCCGAGTTCGATTTCCCCGCTCCGTGCCGCGCTCTGGTTTCCGTCAGGCGTCAGTCCGTCAGAGACGAGAAGAGAAACAGTGCATGTTGACACTTTGCACTTAACCCCACACCTTTTTGACCTCCTCAACCCGCGCTTCTAGAGGCCCCACCTGTTAGCCGCTCTGGCATTTTTGTAGAAAAGTCCCTCGGTTCCTCAGGCCGTAACCTGCGCTCCAGCTGAGCCCCGCCTGGCAGTCACTGCGCGCTCGTTCGCTGGCACGTGGGCCTCCAGTTACTGGCCCACCCGTCAGTCGTAGAGGCTGGCTAAGCCGAGGTGAGAAAAGGATTTTCCTGAGCATGTGGCCCAGTCCGCTTGGTCCCACTCGTCAGCGACTGGGGCTAGCTCGGACTGAGTAATAAAAGTTCCCCTGTTGTCTGTTTTTAATTAAACCTTTTTCAAATTGATTTAAATTCAAATTCAAGTCAGATTTAAATAATATTAAAAATACAAATCCAAATAATACAAATAACATATGTTTTGGAATCAGAAAAATGTGAGAAATTCAAATATGCCATTCGAAATAATGTTTGAGCACTTTAAAATTTCGAGATGATTAAAATTACAACAAAATGCCCTTTTTCTTAATAAATTAATAGCTTTAATTCTACAACTCCAAATTTAACAAATAATATGTCTAAATCGATCAGCGCGACGAGCCGTTCTATCTATGCAGTCCTTGTTCTGAATTGAAGCATGCATCATGTCATTCATACAAATCTGAACTGTTAAGGCAATAAATATTGGACTAAATAAATAATAAAATGCTTTATTCTTGCACCACACCTCACCCTGGCCATGCTACTTTAAAGCCATGTAAATTGTGCATCATTCATCATGGCATGTTTGTTTGCTTGACGCATTTTAATTCATATGCTTGTGCACTTTATTTATGTTGGCCTTGTTTGTTTGGTTCTTCATCGGATAGACGCCCAGCAGGAGAATTACCAGGAATCACAGGAGTACTACCCAGATCCATCTCTCGCTTCAACTGAGCTGCCAGGCAAGCACTACCAGATGCTTGCATACATACAGTACCTATTGCCTCTATCTTATTCTTGCATCATTGAGTCGTGATTGCATTAAATTGAATCCCAAGTACTGCATAGCCTTTACTTTTGAACCCCACCGAAGCTTGTTCCTCCATCCCATGAGCCATTACTACAGGAGTTGTTTGAGCCATGCGAGTCGTAGAAAAGCATGTGTAGGGTATGTGAGTGTCTGATGAATAACGAGGTACCTAAACAACTTAACCTGAGTAGTAATGGGCTAATTAATGAAAGAGGCACCGGTGAGCAATATCTGCTATTTGGTTTTTCCTGCTCACTTGTGTCCCGTAGGACCCTGAGTACTTGATTCCTGTTCCTTGACTATTCGCACTATCCACATCCGGGAGGGCTTATGAACTCGGTTTTCATGGAGTATCTTGATAAGTTCGTTGTGGTCTATCTGGATGACATTCTAGTCTATTCTATGTCAAAAGAAGAACATGAAGAACACCTTCGGTGTGTCCTAAACAAGCTTCGTGAGAACCGCCTGTATGCAAAGTTCTCCAAGTGTGAGTTTTGGCTGCCTCAAGTCACCTACCTTGGTAACGTCATCTCTGCCAAGGGCATCGCCGTCTACCCAGAATCTATTAAGACAATTATGGACTGGCTTCCACCCATAAATGTCAAAGAAGTCCGGAGTTTCCTTGGTTTGGCCAGTTACTGCCGTCGATTCGTTCAAAATTTCTCGAAGATTGTGAAGCCTCTTACCGATCTCCTCAAGAAAGGCAAGAAATATCTTTGGACTCCTGCATGTCAAGCAAGCTTTGAAACACTCAAAGAGAAGCTCACTTCCACTCCAGTCTTAGTTCCTCCAGATACATCAAAGCCTTTCCAGATTTTCTGTGATACTTCATTGCAAGGATTGGGTGCGGTCCTTATGCAAGAAAAACAAGTTGTTGCTTATGCATCTCGTCAGTTGAAGACGCATGAGATCAACTATCCTACACATGACCTCGAACTCGCAGCAGTTGTCTTTGCTTTGAAAGTATGGAGGCATTACTTGCTTGGCAACCGTTGTAAGATCTTTTCTGATCACAAGAGTCTGAAGTATATCTTCACACAGCCTGATCTCAACCTTCATCAGAGGAGGTGGATTGAAACAATTAATGACTTCAAGTTGACCATCAACTACACTCTGGGCAAAGCCAATGTCATGGCCGATGCTCTCAGCCGAAAATCTTATGTCAACAATCTCATGGTGGAAGAACAACAGCCTCTCTTGTGCGAGGAATTCCGCAAGCTCAACCTTGAAATTGTGGATCAAGGGTATCTTCTGAACCTTCTAGCAACACCTATCTTGGAAGAAAAGGTCTGTTCCATTCAGCTTGGGGATCCTTACACAAAAAAGATCATCTCCAACATTCAACTTCCAAAGTATGAGTCTTTCCACGTAGATGACCAAGGCACTCTTTTCTTTGAACACCGGATGTTTGTTCCGAACTACCTGGGTTTAAGAGAGCAAGTTCCCAAGGAGGCGCATGATTCTGTTCTTTCTATCCATCCTGGCAGCACTAAGATGTACATGGACTTGAAAACACAATATTGGTGGCCTGGTTTGAAACGATATTGTGCCAAGTATGTCTCAGAGTGTGATGTTTGTCGCAGAGTTAAAGCTATCCATCAGAAACCTTTCGGTCTTCTACAGCCATTGAAGCCTCCGGAATGGAAATGGGAGAAAGTAGAGATGGACTTTATCACTGGTTTTCCAAGGTCGCAGAAGGGCAACAATGCAATCTTTGTTTTCATTGACAGGCTTTCCAAAGTAGCTCACTTCTTTCCAGTCAAGGAAACAATTTCTGCAATTCAGTTGGCTGAGCTCTATATCAACAAAAATTTCTCTCTGTATGGACTCCCTCTTGAGATCAGTTCAGACCGTGGAAGCATCTTCACTTCCAAGTTCTGGGGAAGTTTCCAAAATGCTTTGGGAACAAAATTAAACTTCAGCACAGCCTACCACCCTCAGTCGCAAGGACAAGTGGAAAGGATTAATCAGATTCTAGAAGATATGCTCCGTGCTTGTGTTATCTCTTTCGGCATGAAGTGGGAAGAATGTCTTCCTTATGCTGAATTCTCTTACAACAACAGTTTCCAGAAAATTCTAAAGATGGCACCATTTGAGGCTCTCTATGGTCGCAAATGCAGAACTCCGATTGGTTGGTCGGGCGCAGGTGAAAGAATATTGTTTGGCCCTGACATTGTAACTCAAGCGGAGGATAAAGTTCACATCATTCTTGAAAATCTGAAGATTGCTCAAAGTCGCCAGAAGAGCAATTATGACAGAAAGCACACGGACATGGAATATGTCCCTAGTGATCTCGTTTACCTTCGTGTCACTCCCATGAGAGGCACGCACCTCTTTGGTATCAAAGGAAAGCTGGCTCCTAGATACATCAGCCCTTTCAAAATTCGTGGAAGAAGAGGAGAAGTTGCTTATGCTCTTGAGCTCCCTGAACAACTCAAAGTCGATGATGTTTTCCACATCTCTCAACTCAAAAAGTGCTTCAAGGATCCCGGTAGGACCGTGGACCATGAACTCATCAATCTCCAGGAAGATCTATCTTATCAAGAACACCCCACAAAAATTCTTGAAGTCGCAGAAAGAAGGACTCGCAACAAGTCCATCAAGTTCTGCAAGGTGCAGTGGTCGCACCATTCCGTTGATGAAGCCACCTGGGAACGTGAAGATGAGCTCCGTGTCAAGTATCCTACCCTCTTTGAGTCTTCTTCTTCCTAGAATCTCGGGGCGAGATTCCTGTTTAGTGGGGGAGAGTTGTAGCATCCCAATTGTCTAACAATTGTAATGCTACTTGGTATAGTAAGATATTGGCTACTTCTTACATATAATTGTTGCACCATAATTATATCATGCTCATGTCATCATGCCACCTTGCATTTGAGCATCATATAAAACCCCTTTTTCTTTTGGTTCTTCTCTCATATGCATTATTAATTGTATTTGCCTCTTGATATTGTATTTGGTTATTGATATATTGTCAAATGCCCAAGTTGAGTTGGGGGCATATCTTTTATTCACCTCCATTATCTTTTCTTTTCACCACTTTATAATTCCACCATCCTATTAGTCCATGAGCTTGTAATTCTTTTTCTTTTGATTTTATCCTAGCTCATGTGGATGGGGTGGACCTAATCCAATTATTTTGCTTGGCCTTGGTTCCACTTCTTGGGAATGCATTAGAATAATGCCATATCATTGCTTTTGTTCTCACAAAATTAATCATGGCATTTAGTATTTTGCTTGGGCCATGCAATCTCCACCACCACCTTTTTATTCCATTGGATTTTCCTTTGATTTAATGGATCTTATCTTTGTGGACCATCTCCTACCATTCCATCATTCTCATATTCTCATCAATATCATTATCTCTTCATGCATGATCATATGAGGCTTATTCTTTCTATCTCTTTCTCTCTCTTTTCCTTGGTTTCTTCTCCACCTTAGCTTATGCAAGATCAAGCCCCTTTTTCCTCTTGTTTTGGTCTCATAAACAAAATTCAAAACCTAAACAACATAATCTAAAAACATAACCATCTTCTCTCTCTATATATTTTTACCTCTAACCTAGTTCTACTTAAACCCTAACCCTAATCTCATCTCTCTCTCTAACATGCTGGTTCCACCTGGCCTCACTCTTCCTGGTCCACACCCCAGCCACCCTAACCTAACCCTAACAAAACCCTAACCCGAGCTACCCCACTTCACCCTAGCCCATGCCCTAGCTCACCCGAGCCCTCCTCTCCTCTCTCCTTTTCTTCCTACCTGCCAGGCTGGCCTAGGTGCCACTTCTCACTGTCCCCACCTGCAGCCTCCCCATGCCTAGCTCCCCCAGCCCGAGCAAGCACGTGCTCAAGGAGAAAGAGGTAAAGAGCCGAGGCTACTTTACCAACCCCGACTCCCACACGGCATCTCCTCCCTCTTCCTCACTTTTTCCCTCCTCCCCACGGCTCTTCAGCATCGCCAGATCTGCCCCGGAGCCTGCCCTCTTCTTCCCCTTCTTCCTCTCCGACGCCCACCTCCTGCCACCAGACTCCGCCGTCTACCGCGTCGCCCCTTCGTTCTAGCCGGCCCGCGCGTCGTGGAGGTGGCCTGGGAGACCAAGGAGGCTCCTCTACATCGCCCTGCACACGCCGACACGAAGGAGGAAGCCTCCAGGACCGCCAGAACCTCGCCGCTCCCCGAAACCCTAGGTCGCCGGAGCTCCTGCCTCGTTGACGATCCACCTCGCCTCACCCCGATCTGACACCGCCAATCTCCCGGCGGTACGCACCTCTCACTCCCTGACATCCTCCGCTTCGCTGTCGCCGTCTAGCGCCGCCGCTCGTTTCGCCGAGCACCCTCTGTGCGCCAGAGGTCGCCGGTGTCTGCAAGCTTCCCGCGCCGCATCGAGCCTTAGCTAGGCCCCAAACCCCCTCCTGTCAACTCCCCTAGCCCCGCCGCACTGGTTCCGTCCCTGAGCGCGCACGCCAGGTCTCGAGTTCGATTTCCCCGCTCCGTGCCGCGCTCTGGTTTCCGTCAGGCGTCAGTCCGTCAGAGACGAGAAGAGAAACAGTGCATGTTGACACTTTGCACTTAACCCCCCACCTTTTTGACCTCCTCAACCCGCGCTTCTAGAGGCCCCACCTGTTAGCCGCTCTGGCATTTTTGCAGAAAAGTCCCTCGGTTCCTCAGGCCGTAACCTGCGCTCCAGCTCAGCCCCGCCTGGCAGTCACTGCGCACTCGTTCGCTGGCACGTGGGCCTCCAGTTACTGGCCCACCCGTCAGTCGTCGAGGCTGGCTAAGCCGAGGTGAGAAAAGGATTTTCCTGAGCACGTGGCCCAGTCCGCTTGGTCCCACTCGTCAGCGACTGGGGCTAGCTCGGACTGAGTAATAAAAGTTCCCCTGTTGTCTGTTTTTAATTAAACCTTTTTCAAATTGATTTAAATTCAAATTCAAGTCAGATTTAAATAATATTAAAAATACAAATCCAAATAATACAAATAACATATGTTTTGGAATCAGAAAAATGTGAGAAATTCAAATATGCCATTCAAAATAATGTTTGAGCACTTTAAAATTTCGAGATGATTAAAATTACAACAAAATGCCCTTTTTCTTAATAAATTAATAGCTTTAATTCTACAACTCCAAATTTAACAAATAATATGTCTAAATCGATCAGCGCGACGAGCCGTTCTATCTATGCAGTCCTTGTTCTGAATTGAAGCATGCATCATGTCATTCATACAAATCTGAACTGTTAAGGCCATAAATATTGGACTAAATAAATAATAAAATGCTTTATTCTTGCACCACACCGCACCCTGGCCATGCTACTTTAAAGCCATGTAAATTGTGCATCATTCATCATGGCATGTTTGTTTGCTTGACGCATTTTAATTCATATGCTTGTGCACTTTATTTATATTGGCCTTGTTTGTTTGGTTCTTCATCGGATAGACGCCCAGCAGGAGAATTACCAGGAATCACAGGAGTACTACCCAGATCCATCTCTCGCTTCAACTGAGCTGCCAGGCAAGCACTACCACATGCTTGCATACATATAGTACCTATTGCCTCTATCTTATTCTTGCATCATTGAGTCGCGATTGCATTAAATTGAATCCCAAGTACTGCATAGCCTTTACTTTTGAACCCCACCGAAGCTTGTTCCTCCATCCCATGAGCCATTACTACAGGAGTTGTTTGAGCCATGCGAGTCGTAGAAAAGCATGTGTAGGGTATGTGAGTGTCTGATGAATAAAGAGGTACCTAAACAACTTAACCTGAGTAGTAATGGGCTAATTAATGAAAGAGGCACCGGTGAGAAATATCTGCTATTTGGTTTTTCCTGCTCACTTGTGTCCCGTAGGACCCCGAGTACTTGAAAAGCATGCTCCTTGACTATTCGCACTATCCACATCCGGGAGGGCTTATGAACTCGGTTTTCATGGAGTATCTTGATAAGTTCGTTGTGGTCTATCTGGATGACATTCTAGTCTATTCTATGTCAAAAGAAGAACATGAAGAACACCTTCGGTGTGTCCTAAACAAGCTTCGTGAGAACCGCCTGTATGCAAAGTTCTCCAAGTGTGAGTTTTGGCTGCCTCAAGTCACCTACCTTGGTAACGTCATCTCTGCCAAGGGCATCGCCGTCAACCCAGAAACTATTAAGACAATTATGGACTGGCTTCCACCCATAAATGTCAAAGAAGTCCGGAGTTTCCTTGGTTTGGCCAGTTACTGCCGTCGCTTCGTTCAAAATTTCTCGAAGATTGTGAAGCCTCTTACCGATCTCCTCAAGAAAGGCAAGAAATATCTTTGGACTCCTGCATGTCAAACAAGCTTTGAAACACTCAAAGAGAAGCTCACTTCCACTCCAGTCTTAGTTCCTCCAGATACATCAAAGCCTTTCCAGATTTTCTGTGATACTTCATTGCAATGATTGGGTGCGGTCCTTATGCAAGAAAAACAAGTTGTTGCTTATGCATCTCGTCAGTTGAAGACGCATGAGATCAACTATCCTACACATGACCTCGAACTCGCAGCAGTTGTCTTTGCTTTGAAAGTATGGAGGCATTACTTGCTTGGCAACCGTTGTAAGATCTTTTCTGATCACAAGAGTCTGAAGTATATCTTCACACAGCCTAATCTCAACCTTCATCAGAGGAGGTGGATTGAAACAATTAATGACTTCGATTTGACCATCAACTACACTCTGGGCAAAGCCAATGTTATGGCCGATGTTCTCAGCCGAAAATCTTATGTCAACAATCTCAGGGTGGAAGAACAACAGCCTCTCGTGTGCGAGGAATTCCGCAAGCTCAACCTTGAAATTGTGGATCAAGGGTATCTTCTGAACTTTCTAGCAACACCTATCTTGGAAGAAAAGGTCCGTTCCATTCAGCTTGGGGATCCTTACACAAAAAGATCATCTCCAACATTCAACTTCCAAAGTATGAGTCTTTCCACGTAGATGACCAAGGCACTCTTTTCTTTGAACACCGGATGTTTGTTCCGAACTACCTGGGTTTAAGAGAGCAAGTTCCCAAGGAGGCGCATGATTCTGTTCTTTCTATCCATCCTGGCAGCACTAAGATGTACATGGACTTGAAAACACAATATTGGTGGCCTGGTTTGAAACGATATTGTGCCAAGTATGTCTCAGAGTGTGATGTTTGTCGCAGAGTTAAAGCTGTCCATCAGAAACCTTCCGGTCTTCTACAGCCATTGAAGCCTCCGGAATGGAAATGGGAGAAAGTAGAGATGGACTTTATCACTGGTTTTCCAAGGTCACAGAAGGGCAACAATGCAATCTTTGTTGTCATTGACAGGCTTTCCAAAGTAGCTCACTTCTTTCCAGTCAAGGAAACAATTTCTGCAATTCAGTTGGCTGAGCTCTATATCAACAAAATTGTCTCTCTGTATGGACTCCCTCTTGAGATCAGTTCAGACCGTGGAAGCATCTTCACTTCCAAGTTCTGGGGAAGTTTCCAAAATGCTTTGGGAACAAAATTAAACTTCAGCACAGCCTACCACCCTCAGTCGCAAGGACAAGTGGAAAGGATCAATCAGATTCTAGAAGATATGCTCCGTGCTTGTGTTATCTCTTTCGGCATGAAGTGGGAAGAATGTCTTCCTTATGCTGAATTCTCTTACAACAACAGTTTCCAGAAAATTCTAAAGATGGCACCATTTGAGGCTCTCTATGGTCGCAAATGCAGAACTCCGATTGGTTGGTCGGGCGCAGGTGAAAGAATATTGTTTGGCCCTGACATTGTAACTCAAGCGGAGGATAAAGTTCACATCATTCTTGAAAATCTGAAGATTGCTCAAAGTCGCCAGAAGAGCAATTATGACAGAAAGCACACGGACATGGAATATGTCCCTAGTGATCTCGTTTACCTTCGTGTCACTCCCATGAGAGGCACGCACCTCTTTGGTATCAAAGGAAAGCTGGCTCCTAGATACATCAGCCCTTTCAAAATTCGTGGAAGAAGAGGAGAAGTTGCTTATGCTCTTGAGCTCCCTGAACAACTCAAAGTCCATGATGTTTTCCACATCTCTCAACTCAAAAAGTGCTTCAAGGATCCCGGCAGGACCGTGGACCATGAACTCATCAATCTCCAGGAAGATCTATCTTATAAAGAACACCCCACAAAAATTCTTGAAGTCGCAGAAAGAAGGACTCGCAACAAGTCCATCAAGTTCTGCAAGGTGCAGTGGTCGCACCATTCCGTTGATGAAGCCACCTGGGAACGTGAAGATGAGCTCCGTGGCAAGTATCCTACCCTCTTTGAGTCTTCTTCTTCCTAGAATCTCGGGGCGAGATTCCTGTTTAGTGGGGGAGAGTTGTAGCATCCCAATTGTCTAACAATTGTAATGCTACTTGGTCTAGTAAGATATTGGCTACTTCTTATATATAATTGTTGCACCATAATTATATCATGCTCATGTCATCATGCCACCTTGCATTTGAGCATCATATAAAACCCCTTTTTCTTTTGGTTCTTCTCTCATATGCATTATTAATTGTATTTGCCTCTTGATATTGTATTTGGTTATTGATATATTGTCAAATGCCCAAGTTGAGTTGGGGGCATATCTTTTATTCACCTCCATTATCTTTTCTTTTCACCACCTTATAATTCCACCATCCTATTAGTCCATGAGCTGGTAATTCTTTTTCTTTTGATTTTATCCTAGCTCATGTGGATGGGGTGGACCTAATCCAATTCTTTTGCTTGGCCTTGGTTCCACTTCTTGGGAATGCATTAGAATAATGCCATATCATTGCTTTTGTTCTCACAAAATTAATCATGGAATTTAGTATTTTGCTTGGGCCATGCAATCTCCACCACCACCTTTTTATTCCATTGGCTTTTCCTTTGATTTAATGGATCTTATCTTTGTGGACCATCTCCTACCATTCCATCATTCTCATATTCTCATCAATATCATTATCTCTTCATGCATGATCATATGAGGCTTATTCTTTCTACCTATTTCTCTCTCTTTTCCTTGGTTTCTTCTCCACCTTAGCTTATGCAAGATCAAGCCCCTTTTTCCTCTTGTTTTGGTCTCATAAACAAAATTCAAAACCTAAAGAACATAATCTAAAAACATAACCATCTTCTCTCTCTATATATTTTTACCTCTAACCTAGTTCTACTTAAACCCTAACCCTAATCTCATCTCTCTCTCTAACATGCTGGTTCCACCTGGCCTCACTCTTCCTGGTCCACACCCCAGCCACCCTAACCTAACCCTAACAAAACCCTAACCCGAGCTACCCCACTTCACCCTAGCCCATGCCCTAGCTCACCCGAGCCCTCCTCTCCTCTCTCCTTTTCTTCCTACCTGCCAGGCTGGCCTAGGTGCTACTTCTCACTGTCCCCACCTGCAGCCTCCCCATGCCTAGCTCCCCCAGCCCGAGCAAGCACGTCCTCAAGGAGAAAGAGGTAAAGAGCCGAGGCTACTTTACCAACCCCGACTCCCACAAGGCATCTCCTCCCTCTTCCTTACTTTTTCCCTCCTCCCCACGGCTCTTCAGCATCGCCAGATCTGCCCCGGAGCCTGCCCTCTTCTTCCCCTTCTTCCTCTCTGACGCCCACCTCCTGCCGCCAGACTCCGCCGTCTACCGCGTCGCCCCTTCGTTCTAGCCAGCCCGCGCGTCGTGGAGGTGGCCTGGGAGACCAAGGAGGCTCCTCTACATCGCCCTGCACACGCCGACACGAAGGAGGAAGCCTCCAGGACCGCCAGAACCTCGCCGCTCCCCGAAACCCTAGGTCGCCGGAGCTCCTACCTCGTTGAAGATCCACCGCGCCTCAACCCGATCTGACACCGCCAATCTCCCAGCGGTACGCACCTCTCACTCCCTAACATCCTCCGCTTCGCTGTCGCCGCTCGTTTCGCCGAGCACCCTCTGTGCGCCAGAGGTCGCCGGTGTCTGCAAGCTTCCCGCGCCGCATCGAGCCTTAGCTAGGCCCCAAACCCCCTCCTGTCAACTCCCCTAGCCCCGCCGCACTGGTTCCATCCCTAAGCGCGCACGACAGGTCCCGAGTTCGATTTCCCCGCTCCACGCCGCGCTCTGGTTTCCGTCAGGCGTCAGTCCGTCAGAGACGAGAAGAGAAACAGTGCACGTTGACACTTTGCACTTAACCCTCCACCTTTTTGACCTCCTCAACCCGCGCTTCTAGAGGCCCCACCTGTTAGCCGCTCTGGCATTTTTGCAGAAAAGTCCCTCGGTTCCTCAGGCCGTAACCTGCGCTCCAGCTGAGCCCCGCCTGGCAGTCACTGCGCGCTCGTTCGCTGGCACGTGGGCCTCCAGTTACTGGCCCGCCCGTCAGTCGTAGAGGCTGGCTAAGCCGAGGTGAGAAAAGGATTTTCCTGAGCATGTGGCCCAGTCCGCTTGGTCCCACTCGTCAGCGACTGGGGCTAGCTCGGACTGAGTAATAAAAGTTCCCCTGTTGTCTGTTTTTAATTAAACCTTTTTCAAATTGATTTAAATTCAAATTCAAGTCAGATTTAAATAATATTAAAAATACAAATCCAAATAATACAAATAACATATGTTTTGGAATCAGAAAAATGTGAGAAATTCAAATATGCCATTCGAAATAATGTTTGAGCACTTTAAAATTTCGAGATGATTAAAATTACAACAAAATGCCCTTTTTCTTAATAAATTAATAGCTTTAATTCTACAACTCCAAATTTAACAAATAATATGTCTAAATCGATCAGCGCGACGAGCCGTTCTATCTATGCAGTCCTTGTTCTGAATTGAAGCATGCATCATGTCATTCATACAAATCTGAACTGTTAAGGCAATAAATATTGGACTAAATAAATAATAAAATGCTTTATTCTTGCACCACACCTCACCCTGGCCATGCTACTTTAAAGCCATGTAAATTGTGCATCATTCATCATGGCATGTTTGTTTGCTTGACGCATTTTAATTCATATGCTTGTGCACTTTATTTATGTTGGCCTTGTTTGTTTGGTTCTTCATCGGATAGACGCCCAGCAGGAGAATTACCAGGAATCACAGGAGTACTACCCAGATCCATCTCTCGCTTCAACTGAGCTGCCAGGCAAGCACTACCACATGCTTGCATACATACAGTACCTATTGCCTCTATCTTATTCTTGCATCATTGAGTCGCGATTGCATTAAATTGAATCCCAAGTACTGCATAGCCTTTACTTTTGAACCCCACCGAAGCTTGTTCCTCCATCCCATGAGCCATTACTACAGGAGTTGTTTGAGCCATGCGAGTCGTAGAAAAGCATGTGTAGGGTATGTGAGTGTCTGATGAATAACGAGGTACCTAAACAACTTAACCTGAGTAGTAATGGGCTAATTAATGAAAGAGGCACCGGTGAGCAATATCTGCTATTTGGTTTTTCCTGCTCACTTGTGTCCCGTAGGACCCCGAGTACTTGAAAAGCATGTTCCTTGACTATTCGCACTATCCACATCCGGGAGGGCTTATGAACTCGGTTTTCATGGAGTATCTTGATAAGTTCGTTGTGGTCTATCTGGATGACATTCTAGTCTATTCTATGTCAAAAGAAGAACATGAAGAACACCTTCGGTGTGTCCTAAACAAGCTTCGTGAGAACCGCCTGTATGCAAAGTTCTCCAAGTGTGAGTTTTGGCTGCCTCAAGTCACCTACCTTGGTAACGTCATCTCTGCCAAGGGCATCGCCGTCAACCCAGAAACTATTAAGACAATTATGGACTGGCTTCCACCCATAAATGTCAAAGAAGTCCGGAGTTTCCTTGGTTTGGCCAGTTACTGCCATCGCTTCGTTCAAAATTTCTCGAAGATTGTGAAGCCTCTTACCGATCTCCTCAAGAAAGGCAAGAAATATCTTTGGACTCCTGCATGTCAAACAAGCTTTGAAACACTCAAAGAGAAGCTCACTTCCACTCCAGTCTTAGTTCCTCCAGATACATCAAAGCCTTTCCAGATTTTCTGTGATACTTCATGGCAATGATTGGGTGCGGTCCTTATGCAAGAAAAACAAGTTGTTGCTTATGCATCTCGTCAGTTGAAGACGCATGAGATCAACTATCCTACACATGACCTCGAACTCGCAGCAGTTGTCTTTGCTTTGAAAGTATGGAGGCATTACTTGCTTGGCAACCGTTGTAAGATCTTTTCTGATCACAAGAGTCTGAAGTATATCTTCACACAGCCTGATCTCAACCTTCATCAGAGGAGGTGGATTGAAACAATTAATGACTTCGATTTGACCATCAACTACACTCTGGGCAAAGCCAATGTTATGGCCGATGCTCTCAGCCGAAAATCTTATGTCAACAATCTCATGGTGGAAGAACAACAGCCTCTCTTGTGCGAGGAATTCCGCAAGCTCAACCTTGAAATTGTGGATCAAGGGTATCTTCTGAACCTTCTAGCAACACCTATCTTGGAAGAAAAGGTCCGTTCCATTCAGCTTGGGGATCCTTACACAAAAAAGATCATCTCCAACATTCAACTTCCAAAGTATGAGTCTTTCCACGTAGATGACCAAGGCACTCTTTTCTTTGAACACCGGATGTTTGTTCCGAACTACCTGGGTTTAAGAGAGCAAGTTCCCAAGGAGGCGCATGATTCTGTTCTTTCTATCCATCCTGGCAGCACTAAGATGTACATGGACTTGAAAACACAATATTGGTGGCCTGGTTTGAAACGATATTGTGCCAAGTATGTCTCAGAGTGTGATGTTTGTCGCAGAGTTAAAGCTGTCCATCAGAAACCTTCCGGTCTTCTACAGCCATTGAAGCCTCCGGAATGGAAATGGGAGAAAGTAGAGATGGACTTTATCACTGGTTTTCCAAAGTCGCAGAAGGGCAACAATGCAATCTTTGTTGTCATTGACAGGCTTTCCAAAGTAGCTCACTTCTTTCCAGTCAAGGAAACAATTTCTGCAATTCAGTTGGCTGAGCTCTATATCAACAAAATTGTCTCTCTGTATGGACTCCCTCTTGAGATCAGTTCAGACCGTGGAAGCATCTTCACTTCCAAGTTCTGGGGAAGTTTCCAAAATGCTTTGGGAACAAAATTAAACTTCAGCACAGCCTACCACCCTCAGTCGCAAGGACAAGTGGAAAGGATCAATCAGATTCTAGAAGATATGCTCCGTGCTTGTGTTATCTCTTTCGGCATGAAGTGGGAAGAATGTCTTCCTTATGCTGAATTCTCTTACAACAACAGTTTCCAGAAAATTCTAAAGATGGCACCATTTGAGGCTCTCTATGGTCGCAAATGCAGAACTCCGATTGGTTGGTCGGGCGCAGGTGAAAGAATATTGTTTGGCCCTGACATTGTAACTCAAGCGGAGGAGAAAGTTCACATCATTCTTGAAAATCTGAAGATTGCTCAAAGTCGCCAGAAGAGCAATTATGACAGAAAGCACACGGACATGGAATATGTCCCTAGTGATCTCGTTTACCTTCGTGTCACTCCCATGAGAGGCACGCACCTCTTTGGTATCAAAGGAAAGCTGGCTCCTAGATACATCAGCCCTTTCAAAATTCGTGGAAGAAGAGGAGAAGTTGCTTATGCTCTTGAGCTCCCTGAACAACTCAAAGTCCATGATGTTTTCCACATCTCTCAACTCAAAAAGTGCTTCAAGGATCCCGGCAGGACCGTGGACCATGAACTCATCAATCTCCAGGAAGATCTATCTTATCAAGAACACCCCACAAAAATTCTTGAAGTCGCAGAAAGAAGGACTCGCAACAAGTCCATCAAATTCTGCAAGGTGCAGTGGTCGCACCATTCCGTTGATGAAGCCACCTGGGAACGTGAAGATGAGCTCCGTGTCAAGTATCCTACCCTCTTTGAGTCTTCTTCTTCCTAGAATCTCGGGGCGAGATTCCTGTTTAGTGGGGGAGAGTTGTAGCATCCCAATTGTCTAACAATTGTAATGCTACTTGGTCTAGTAAGATATTGGCTACTTCTTATATATAATTGTTGCACCATAATTATATCATGCTCATGTCATCATGCCACCTTGCATTTGAGCATCATATAAAACCCCTTTTTCTTTTGGTTCTTCTCTCATATGCATTATTAATTGTATTTGCCTCTTGATATTGTATTTGGTTATTGATATATTGTCAAATGCCCAAGTTGAGTTGGGGGCATATCTTTTATTCACCTCCATTATCTTTTCTTTTCACCACCTTATAATTCCACCATCCTATTAGTCCATGAGCTGGTAATTCTTTTTCTTTTGATTTTATCCTAGCTCATGTGGATGGGGTGGACCTAATCCAATTCTTTTGCTTGGCCTTGGTTCCACTTCTTGGGAATGCATTAGAATAATGCCATATCATTGCTTTTGTTCTCACAAAATTAATCATGGAATTTAGTATTTTGCTTGGGCCATGCAATCTCCACCACCACCTTTTTATTCCATTGGCTTTTCCTTTGATTTAATGGATCTTATCTTTGTGGACCATCTCCTACCATTCCATCATTCTCATATTCTCATCAATATCATTATCTCTTCATGCATGATCATATGAGGCTTATTCTTTCTACCTCTTTCTCTCTCTTTTCCTTGGTTTCTTCTCCACCTTAGCTTATGCAAGATCAAGCCCCTTTTTCCTCTTGTTTTGGTCTCATAAACAAAATTCAAAACCTAAAGAACATAATCTAAAAACATAACCATCTTCTCTCTCTATATATTTTTACCTCTAACCTAGTTCTACTTAAACCCTAACCCTAATCTCATCTCTCTCTCTAACATGCTGGTTCCACCTGGCCTCACTCTTCCTGGTCCACACCCCAGCCACCCTAACCTAACCCTAACAAAACCCTAACCCGAGCTACCCCACTTCACCCTAGCCCATGCCCTAGCTCACCCGAGCCCTCCTCTCCTCTCTCCTTTTCTTCCTACCTGCCAGGCTGGCCTAGGTGCTACTTCTCACTGTCCCCACCTGCAGCCTCCCCATGCCTAGCTCCCCCAGCCCGAGCAAGCACGTCCTCAAGGAGAAAGAGGTAAAGAGCCGAGGCTACTTTACCAACCCCGACTCCCACAAGGCATCTCCTCCCTCTTCCTCACTTTTTCCCTCCTCCCCACGGCTCTTCAGCATCGCCAGATCTGCCCCGGAGCCTGCCCTCTTCTTCCCCTTCTTCCTCTCTGACGCCCACCTCCTGCCGCCAGACTCCGCCGTCTACCGCGTCGCCCCTTCGTTCTAGCCAGCCCGCGCGTCGTGGAGGTGGCCTGGGAGACCAAGGAGGCTCCTCTACATCGCCCTGCACACGCCGACACGAAGGAGGAAGCCTCCAGGACCGCCAGAACCTCGCCGCTCCCCGAAACCCTAGGTCGCCGGAGCTCCTACCTCGTTGAAGATCCACCGCGCCTCAACCCGATCTGACACCGCCAATCTCCCAGCGGTACGCACCTCTCACTCCCTAACATCCTCCGCTTCGCTGTCGCCGCTCGTTTCGCCGAGCACCCTCTGTGCGCCAGAGGTCGCCGGTGTCTGCAAGCTTCCCGCGCCGCATCGAGCCTTAGCTAGGCCCCAAACCCCCTCCTGTCAACTCCCCTAGCCCCGCCGCACTGGTTCCATCCCTAAGCGCGCACGACAGGTCCCGAGTTCGATTTCCCCGCTCCACGCCGCGCTCTGGTTTCCGTCAGGCGTCAGTCCGTCAGAGACGAGAAGAGAAACAGTGCACGTTGACACTTTGCACTTAACCCTCCACCTTTTTGACCTCCTCAACCCGCGCTTCTAGAGGCCCCACCTGTTAGCCGCTCTGGCATTTTTGCAGAAAAGTCCCTCGGTTCCTCAGGCCGTAACCTGCGCTCCAGCTGAGCCCCGCCTGGCAGTCACTGCGCGCTCGTTCGCTGGCACGTGGGCCTCCAGTTACTGGCCCGCCCGTCAGTCGTAGAGGCTGGCTAAGCCGAGGTGAGAAAAGGATTTTCCTGAGCATGTGGCCCAGTCCGCTTGGTCCCACTCGTCAGCGACTGGGGCTAGCTCGGACTGAGTAATAAAAGTTCCCCTGTTGTCTGTTTTTAATTAAACCTTTTTCAAATTGATTTAAATTCAAATTCAAGTCAGATTTAAATAATATTAAAAATACAAATCCAAATAATACAAATAACATATGTTTTGGAATCAGAAAAATGTGAGAAATTCAAATATGCCATTCAAAATAATGTTTGAGCACTTTAAAATTTCGAGATGATTAAAATTACAACAAAATGCCCTTTTTCTTAATAAATTAATAGCTTTAATTCTACAACTCCAAATTTAACAAATAATATGTCTAAATCGATCAGCGCGACGAGCCGTTCTATCTATGCAGTCCTTGTTCTGAATTGAAGCATGCATCATGTCATTCATACAAATCTGAACTGTTAAGGCAATGAATATTGGACTAAATAAATAATAAAATGCTTTATTCTTGCACCACACCTCACCCTGGCCATGCTACTTTAAAGCCATGTAAATTGTGCATCATTCATCATGGCATGTTTGTTTCCTTGACGCATTTTAATTCATATGCTTGTGCACTTTATTTATATTGGCCTTGTTTGTTTGGTTCTTCATCGGATAGACGCCCAGCAGGAGAATTACCAGGAATCACAGGAGTACTACCCAGATCCATCTCTCGCTTCAACTGAGCTGCCAGGCAAGCACTACCACATGCTTGCATACATACAGTACCTATTGCCTCTATCTTATTCTTGCATCATTGAGTCGCGATTGCATTAAATTGAATCCCAAGTACTGCATAGCCTTTACTTTTGAGCCCCACCGAAGCTTGTTCCTCCATCCCATGAGCCATTACTACAGGAGTTGTTTGAGCCATGCGAGTCGTAGAAAAGCATGTGTAGGGTATGTGAGTGTCTGATGAATAACGAGGTACCTAAACAACTTAACCTGAGTAGTAATGGGCTAATTAATGAAAGAGGCACCGGTGAGCAATATCTGCTATTTGGTTTTTCCTGCTCACTTGTGTCCCGTAGGACCCCGAGTACTTGAAAAGCATGTTTCTTGACTATTCGCACTATCCACATCTGGGAGGGCTTATGAACTCGGTTTTCATGGAGTATCTTGATAAGTTCGTTGTGGTCTATCTGGATGACATTCTAGTCTATTCTAAGTCAAAATAAGAACATGAAGAACACCTTCGGTGTGTCCTAAACAAGCTTCGTGAGAACCGCCTGTATGCAAAGTTCTCCAAGTGTGAGTTTTGGCTGCCTCAAGTCACCTACCTTGGTAACGTCATCTCTGCCAAGGGCATCGCCGTCAACACAGAAACTATTAAGACAATTATGGACTGGCTTCCACCCATAAATGTCAAAGAAGTCCGGAGTTTCCTTGGTTTGGCCAGTTACTGCCGTCGCTTCGTTCAAAATTTCTCGAAGATTGTGAAGCCTCTTACCGATCTCCTCAAGAAAGGCAAGAAACATCTTTGGACTCCTGCATGTCAAGCAAGCTTTGAAACACTCAAAGAGAAGCTCACTTCCACTCCAGTCTTAGTTCCTCCAGATACATCAAAGCCTTTCCAGATTTTCTGTGATACTTCATTGCAAGGATTGGGTGCGGTCCTTATGCAAGAAAAACAAGTTGTTGCTTATGCATCTCGTCAGTTGAAGACGCATGAGATCAACTATCCTACACATGACCTCGAACTCGCAGCAGTTGTCTTTGCTTTGAAAGTATGGAGGCATTACTTGCTTGGCAACCGTTGTAAGATCTTTTCTGATCACAAGAGTCTGAAGTATATCTTCACACAACCCGATCTCAACCTTCATCAGAGGAGGTGGATTGAAACAATTAATGACTTCGATTTGACCATCAACTACACTCCGGGCAAAGCCAATGTCATGGCCGATGCTCTCAGCCGAAAATCTTATGTCAACAATCTCATGGTGGAAGAACAACAGCCTCTCTTGTGCGAGGAATTCCGCAAGCTCAACCTTGAAATTGTGGATCAAGGGTATCTTCTGAACCTTCTAGCAACACCTATCTTGGAAGAAAAGGTCTGTTCCATTCAGCTTGGGGATCCTTACACAAAAAAGATCATCTCCAACATTCAACTTCCAAAGTATGAGTCTTTCCACGTAGATGACCAAGGCACTCTTTTCTTTGAACACCGGATGTTTGTTCCGAACTACCTGGGTTTAAGAGAGCAAGTTCCCAAGGAGGCGCATGATTCTGTTCTTTCTATCCATCCTGGCAGCACTAAGATGTACATGGACTTGAAAACACAATATTGGTGGCCTGGTTTGAAACGATATTGTGCCAAGTATGTCTCAGAGTGTGATGTTTGTCGCAGAGTTAAAGCTATCCATCAGAAACCTTTCGGTCTTCTACAGCCATTGAAGCCTCCGGAATGGAAATGGGAGAAAGTAGAGATGGACTTTATCACTGGTTTTCCAAGGTCGCAGAAGGGCAACAATGCAATCTTTGTTGTCATTGACAGGCTTTCCAAAGTAGCTCACTTCTTTCCAGTCAAGGAAACAATTTCTGCAATTCAGTTGGCTGAGCTCTATATCAACAAAATTGTCTCTCTGTATGGAGTCCCTCTTGAGATCAGTTCAGACCATGGAAGCATCTTCACTTCCAAGTTCTGGGGAAGTTTCCAAAATGTTTTGGGAACAAAATTAAACTTCAGCACAGCCTACCACCCTCAGTCGCAAGGACAAGTGGAAAGGATCAATCAGATTCTAGAAGATATGCTCCGTGCTTGTGTTATCTCTTTCGGCATGAAGTGGGAAGAATGTCTTCCTTATGCTGAATTCTCTTACAACAACAGTTTCCAGAAAATTCTAAAGATGGCACCATTTGAGGCTCTCTATGGTCGCAAATGCAGAACTCCGATTGGTTGGTCGGGCGCAGGTGAAAGAATATTGTTTGGCCCTGTCATTGTAACTCTAGCGGAGGAGAAAGTTCACATCATTCTTGAAAATCTGAAGATTGCTCAAAGTCGCCAGAAGAGCAATTATGACAGAAAGCACACCATGTCCCTGGTGATCTCGTTTACCTTCGTGTCACTCCCATGAGAGGCACGCACCTCTTTGGTATCAAAGGAAAGCTGGCTCCTAGATACATCAGCCCTTTCAAAATTCGTGGAAGAAGAGGAGAAGTTGCTTATGCTCTTGAGCTCCCTGAACAACTCAAAGTCCATGATGTTTTCCACATATCTCAACTCAAAAACTGCTTCAAGGATCCCGGCAGGACCGTGGACCATGAACTCATCAATCTCCAGGAAGATCTATCTTATCAAGAACACCCCACAAAAATTCTTGAAGTCGTAGAAAGAAGGACTCGCAACAAGTCCATCAAGTTCTGCAAGGTGCAGTGATCGCACCATTCCGTTGATGAAGCCACCTGGGAACGTGAAGATGAGCTCCGTGCCAAGTATCCTACCCTCTTTGAGTCTTCTTCTTCCTAGAATCTCGGGGCGAGATTCCTGTTTAGTGGGGGAGAGTTGTAGCATCCCAATTGTCTAACAATTGTAATGCTACTTTTCCTAGTAAGATATTGGCTACTTCATATATATTATTGTTGCATCATAATTATATCATGCTCATGTCATCATGCCACCTTGCATTTGAGCATCATATAAAACCCTCTTTCTTTTGGTTTTTCTCTCATATGCATTACTAATTGTATTTGCCTCTTGATATTGTATTTGGTTATTGGTATATTGCTTAAAATGCCCAAGTTGAGTTGGGGGGCATATCTTTTATTTCCATTCCACCACCTTTCTTTTCCACCACTTTATAATTCCACCATCCTACTAGACCATGAGCTTGTTTGTCTTTATTTTGGTTTTATCTAGCTCATGGGCAATAGGGTGGATCTAATCCTACTTATCCTTTGCTTGGCTTCTATTCCACTTATGGGAAATGCATAAGAACAATGCCATCATATTATTATTGTTTTCACAAAATAAATCATGGCATTATTATTTTTGCATGGGCCATGCAACCCTCCTCCCCATCTTTATCTCTTTGGTTTTCCTTTTGTTTTATTGGATCTTTTCTTTGTGGACCATCTCCTTACATTCCACCATCCCCATACTCTCATCAGCACCTTGTTCTTTATTTTTCCATTGTGGTTTATATGAAGGATTCTTCCCATACACCTTTCTTTCTATTTTCATGATTATTTTTCCTCCACCTCATCTTAGCCTAAATCCAAGCCTTTTCTCTCACTCCCTAGCTAGCCCTGTTCCATTTTCCAATATGCAAAAACTCCCAAAAAGATAAATTCTTGGGCTAGTTTAAATCTGAAAACAAATCAAAAATATAAATCAAATCAGATAATAAAACAAAAAGAAATAAAAAAGGAGAGAACCTTACCTGCAGCGCAGCCAGCAACCCACCTGTGGCCTCGCCCGTCGCGGCCCATCCCCCGGCCCATTTTCCCAGCCACCTCCCCAGCCTGTACCGCTTCGGCGCCGACGCCGCCATGTTCCTCTTCTCCCCCGTCTAACGTCGTCGCCCTCTCTCTCTCAGCAGCAAACGGAAAGCAGTGGCTGGGAGCAGGTGGCTGTCCCCCCCACCGTTTGCCGCGTCAACTACGCCTCCCGCACGTCAGCCTCCGCCTTATCTTTGCACCGAGTGGCTTCCCCCGAACCCTAGCTACCTGCCGTCCCTCTTTTTCTCTCCTCCCTGCCGTCGCCAGTCTGAGGGCCCGTCGCCGTTGCCGCCCTCGCCGGTGACCGGGGACACGCCGGGGAGCGCCGCCGCAGTCCGTGTCGACGATTCCGCCAGCCAGGAGATCCAGGATTGCCCGCACCCGTCCCACGACCGAGAGCCGCCAGCACCGCCGCAGCAGCTCCGCCGTTCCCCTCCGCTCCGGCCGTCCCTGCCTCCGAATTCCGCGGGAATCGGACGAGGTGAGCTTCCCCCTCGCCCCTCCTGTTTTCCCCCTCTTCTTGTGCCTAGCGCCGCCAGTAATTGGCCCCCGCCGGTGAGGTGCTCCGCCGTAGTGCAGACCGAGGGTAGCGCTTTTCCTCTCTGTTCGCAGACGAGCCCCGACCAGTACAGCCCGCCACCACCGACCCTCCCTAAACGAAATCGGTAGCCGAGACCTCCCTCTGCAAGTTCCGTTTTGGCGGCCAGAGCTCTCTCGCTGCGGACGCGACGCCACCTTCGCCGGAAGTCCGCACCGTCATCAGTCATCGTCGAAGTTCAGAGAAACAGCGCCAGATTCAGACAGCGCTCGCGCGACCGTTTTGCAAAAAAGACCCCCGCGCTATTTGGCGATCACGCCCAGGTCCCCAGTAGCCCTAGTGTCCCCACCGGTCAGCCGCCTGGCAACTTGCAGAAAACCCCCAGCAGACCCGGCTCTCAACCCGAGCTCCCCAGCCCCTCCACTTGGTCAGCCCACGCTGCCACTGTCACGTGGGCTCCGCGCTCTCGTTGGGCCCGCACGTCAGCCCCTCGGCTAGCCTCTGCCCCGGTGCAAAACGTTTTCTCGCGCGCGTGGCCCCAGTCCGCATTGTCCCCACCCGTCAGCGTCTAGGCTAGGGTTACCTATGGTGTAAAATGTTTTCCGTCTGTCTGTTTCAATTAAACCTTTTTCAAAATTGATTTAAATTCAAATTCATCTCAGATTCAAATAATTTTTAAAATGCAAATCCAAATAATACAAGTAATATATGTTTTGGAATCAGAAAAATGTGAGGAATTCAAATATGCCCTTCAAAATAATGTTTGAACACTTTAAAATTTCGCGATGATTAAAATTACAATAAAATGCCCTTTTCCTTAATTAATTAATAACTTTTGTTTTATAACTCCAAATTTGACAAATAATATGTCTAAATCGATTAGCGCGACGAGCCCGTTCTATCTATGCGGTCCTTGTTCTGAATTGAAGCATGCATCATGTTGTAATTTAAAACCTGAACTGTTTATGACAATAAAACTTGGTTAAATAAATAATAAAATGCTTTATTTCTTGCAACCACACCTCACCTTTGCCATGCTACTTTAATGCCATGCAAATTGTGCATCATTCATCATGGCATGCTTGTTTGATTGTCGCATTTTAATTCATATGCTTGTGCACTTTATTTATGTTGGCCCTTGTTTGTTTGGTTCTTCTTCGAATAGACGCCCAGCAGGAGAATTACCAGGAATGACAGGAGTACTACCCAGATCCATCTCTCGCTTCAACTGAGCTACCAGGCATGCACTACCACATGCTTGCATACATACAGTACCTATTGCCTCTATCTTATTCTTGCATCATTGAGTCGCGATTGCATTAAATTGAATCCCAAGTACTGCATAGCCTTTACTTTTAAACCCCACCAAAGCTTGTTCCTCCATCCCATGAGCCATTACTACAGGAGTTGTTTGAGCCATGCGAGTCGTAGAAAAGCATGTGTAGGGTATGTGAGTGTCTGATGAATAACGAGGTACCTAAATAACTTAACCTGAGTAGTAATGGGATAATTAATGAAAGAGGCACCGGTGAGCAATATCTGCTATTTGGTTTTTCCTGCTCACTTGTGTCCCGTAGGACCCCGAGTACTTGATTCCTGTTCCTTGAATATTCGCACTATCCACATCCGGGAGGCCTTATGGACCCCGCTGAGCCAGAGCTTGATTCATTCTTATTTCTTGGGGCCACAATTAGTTTGGGGTTTTATTACTATCCTGTACTTATGCCATGCTACTGCTTTATTTAAGATTGTGCGAGGAGCACCTGTACTGTTTTGGATCGTGACACGTTTTCGCTGTATCAACAAGCCCAGTCACAATTTCGGGTTTCCAGTCGTTTACCGCCGTCCACACAAACCTTGGGTCCGCCTCGGAGCTGGCCAACTTCGTCGCGGGTAGCTTAATGGGGTGGCCCCCTGAAATATTTCTGAATCCTGTGATTGCTTTGTCGTGAATGCCTCATTGGGTTTTGATTTGGTTTTTCCGAGGTTGATCGAGTGTGTGTTGCTATTCGTGCACCCCTGCAGGGTAAATCTTTCTGAAAGCCATGTCCGCGGTTATGGACGACTTGGAGCACAGTTTCTCGATCATAGACAAGTATAACTAAAGTACCGCTTTTAATTTGACTAAGTACTTGACTAGTAAATAGTGCAATACTCATGGAATGGTTAATAAAACTGCCAACGGATGATGGGGGTTGTTCGTCCGCTTCCTCGTTGGTAAGCGAGGAGGAGGATGGATCTGTTAATTATACTCTTATAACTGTTGTTCTTAATTCACGGACATCCGCCTATCATTGGTTAGGCGGATGGTTAGCGAGTATCTGTAGAGTCGTTAGGTATTATCTTTTGCTGCAATTGCGTCACCCCAGGTTGTGTCCCCTTTAGCGGCATAAAGACTTGCTATGTACCCCTAGGGTCTCACACGATAAATTTTTTGATTCAGATGAACAGGTGTACCCGCAAGATGGATACTGGGTGGAAGAGACAGATGATGTTGGCAACGATCATTCGGTGTAGAGATTCCGGGAACGGGGATCCGTGTGGTCTGTGGGCGGGATGTGTTTATTTATGGGGCATCTTATGCCAATTTGCTTCTTATCCGTACTCGGATCTTGTTTCCGCTTCCGCTTGATACTCTGATGCGTGATGTATGAGGAGCTATCCTAAATTATTATATCTATCTAGGACATTTGGATCTTGCCGTATGGAGTTGCAATATTTCTATTTCTTTTAGATGGAATGGCTCTGAGGACTGTTGTATGAGGCTTGCATACATACTCACTTGTGTATGTAGTTGATCCCTTTGCCTGCCGATTACGCCGCTCGTTCTTGTCCCGTTGTCTAAAAGTGGTTAGGACGGCCGAAAGGTCTACCGTGAGTGGCCCTGGGCCCCACCGTACTATTTTAACCACTTTCGTTCATCCAGGCATTAACTAAGAGCGTAATTCACCGAGGTAGTTACACCCCCCCCCCCCCCCCCCCCCGCGTAGCGTGCAGCAGCCGCCGCTGCTGGGCCAGCCCGCCAGCCGCCAGCGCCAGCCCGCGCGCGCCTTGGCCCGCTGACAGGCAGGGCCTGCCTATCACCCTCCGCCGCCGCCGTGTCTGACACGGACACCACCACCGCTGCACCGAAACCGTGCCGAACTCCCTTCCCCCTTGCCCACGCCTCGGCCCCCTATAAGCCGCCGCCCCCGCCGCCATTGTCCCCCTCAAAAGCCGCCCGAAACCCTATCCCAAGCTCGGGAATCGAGCTTAAATTCCGCCACCGCCGCCTCGGAGCTTGTCGCCGACCGGTTCCGAGTTCCCCTCTCCCTCCTTTTTGCACCGTGATGTTTGCCTCGGACCGCAGCCTCACCTCATGCCTTTTCCCCCTCTGTTTCACAGCCAAATGCCGGGAATTCTTCGCCGGAGTTCCGCCGGAGTTGCCGCGATCAGTCGCCATTCGCCGGAGTTCGAGGAGGAGACGACCGAATCCGAGGAGACGAGGAGGACCACCGCGAGGAGACGAACGTCGTCTGCTACTCCGCCGCCACTGACGACCACCCGGACCTCGCCGCCGACCACCGCCGCGCCACCGCCGCCCGTCGCCGACCGCCACCTGCGGTAAGCCGCCGCCCACCCCCTGGCCTTTCGATCTGAAACCGGCGGCCCAGATTTGATGCATGGGCCGAACTTGTACGCACCAATGGCATCGCGCCGCGTGGCACACACAGTCAGCGCTGACTCGGCGCTGACACAATAAAGAATTATTTAATAAAGTTAAATTGCAGAAAATAGATCCAACTTCAAAAATTCATACCTTGGCTAAAATTTGCGTATAATATATCAAATTGAAGATAATTGCATGAAGTTTAACAATATCTGTTTAGATCTGGCGTTTTCTGCATAGATTACTGGGGAATAATTAATTAGTATTAATGACCTTTTAAATCATTAAATTCATAGTAAATAATCTACAGATCTGAAAAATATGTGTAATATGTCCCTAAGTTCATAATCTTGCGTAGTTTTCAGATCTGTACTTATTTTTGTTTGATGTCAGTACAATCTGTTTAGATTAATTAAACTCCTCTAACCACTAAATAAAACCTAGAAAAAGATCTATAACTCCGATTCGGGTGAATCCAATTGCTACTAGTTCATATTAAAGCCCTCTACCCTTTAGAGTTCAGATACAAATTTAATTCGACAACTAGTACATAAGATACAATAGTTATGTTAAAACCCCTTTAATTGGCAAATGAAATTGAATAACAAATACTTTATTGCATTAAAGCACTTATGCATGCATCATGTGATATAATACTGTCCTATGGACTGAACTAAATCTCTAATACATGTTTAAATCGTAATGCATGCATTTGTGCTCTTGTTTATGGTTGTTTATGTTGTCTGTGTTTGTTTGATCGATAGATTGCGAGGAGTTCAAGGTCTGCGACTGCAACGAGTGTGTGAACGACTCCAGCAGCTACCAAGGCAAGTAGATGCTATTTTGATCATGAATTGTCCTACTAATCTCCTACTGCATGTGTAGTGTATTTCTCGTAGATGCATGACTAGGAATAACTATCACTGTGCTATGTCCTGTGTACCTTGGTAGGAGCCACTTGTAGTTGAGCCGTCCTATGGTAGTTGAGCTTAGCCATGATATCTAGACGAGGGAAGGGTCTACACCATGCTATGGTATCGTGTATGTTTTGTTGAACTAAAACAACTTGATCAATGAAATCTCTGGGTGGAATTGGTAATTGCTTGGTCCGTGAATGTCGGTCCCATGTCTATTGTTTACCCGAGTAGCTCACTTGTGGATGGCCACCCAGGTTTTAGAGAAATGATTAGTGTCTTGATTTGGTAGCTTCCGTGTGCAACCATATGCCAGTGAGTTATGGGTGGCTAGATGGACTTAGTAGGTCGTGGTGACCCGAGCTCTTCGTATCCAGAGATGTAGTGAATGTGATAGGTTGGTACGGTGCGTGGATGGGCTTGGGGAACTACTTCCCGAATTGTCTCTTCTTGGGCTTCTCCCTATCATGACTCAAAATGCGTGTCATGGTACGAGTGGGTCGACCAAGTCATATAGGTAAAGTGTGCAAACCCTTGCAGGGTGTAAAACTAAGTGCTTAGTCATGTCCCCGGTAATGGACGATTGAGTTTCTGAATTATGGGTGCTATGACATGTTCTCGTTCATTCCAATTTGCAATTACTAAAACTTGATGGGTGAACTTAATGGGTTGTTGTGATCAAACTTGATTTAAAAGTAGGGTAAAACTGTTTAAGAAAATGCAAGCTAGCCAAAGCCTCCACTTAGCCAAAATAAGCATGTAATTTCTAGGTACATTGTCTCCTTACTTAGCTCTACTTGCCATACATTCCATGTATTAACCCTTCGGGGTTGCTACGTTTCATGTTGCAGGGTTTACCGATTCTGAGTGATCGTATTAGGTCGCGGTAATCCACTTGACACTTGTTCACTTGTGGGCAATTTGAACATGGAGTCTACTATAATTTACGTTTCTGTTTGCTACCCGTTTATTTGAGCTAGCCTATGGGCTATGCACTTTGTAATAATTGAATACTCTGGATCATTTCGATACTTTATGATGCACGGTGTTACTTTGTTATTCACCTATTTTCTATGTAGGCCAATGAACCGATCCACGGATTGGCATGTTGCATAGAAGCTATAGTCTTTTCAGACCGTAGTGCTACATGTGAGTTCTTTTGACAAACCACATATGGATCCACTAGAGTCATTGCATGTGTGTTCTTTTCCTAAACCACATATGGATCCACCAGAGTCATTGCATGTGTTTTCTTTTCATAAACCACAAGGATCCACCAGTGACATTGCATGTGTGTTCTTTTCATGAATCACAGCTAGAGACATTGCATGTCTGTTCTTTTAAGAAACCACATGGATCCACTAGAGTCGGTGCATGTGTATTCTTTTCACAAACCACATATGGATCCACTAGATTCATTGTATGTGTGTTCTCATCCTAAACCAGCACTTGAGTTTATTGCATGTGTGTTCTTACATAATCCACATATCTATCCACTAGAGTCATTGGATGTCTGTTCTTTTCATAAACTACATGGATCCACTAGAGTCATTGCATTTGTGTTCTTCTCACAAACCACATATGTATCCACTAGAGTAAATGCATGTGTGTTCTTATCCTAAACCAGTACTAGAGTCATTGCATGTGTATTCTTTTCCTGAACCACATATGGATCCACCAGAGTCATTGCATGTGTGTTCTTTTCACAAACCATATATGGATCCACTAGAGTAATTGCATGTGTGTTCTTATCCTATACCAGCACTAGAGTTCATTGCATGTGTGTTCTCTTCCTAAACCACATATCGATCCACCAAAGTCATTGCATGTGTTTTCTTTTCATAAACGACATGGATCCACCAGTCTCATTGCATGTGTCTTCTTTTCATAACCATAGCTAGAGTCATTGCATGTATGTTCTTTTCATAAACCACCTATGGATCCACCAGAGTCATTGCATGTGTGTTCTTTTCATAAACCACATGGATCCACCAGTGTCACTACCTGTGTGTTCTTTTCATAATCCATAGTTAGAGTCATTGCATGTATGTTCTTTTCATAAACTACATGGATCCACTAGAGTCATTGCATGTGTGTTGTTTTCACAAACCACATATGGATCCACTAGAGTCATTGCATGTGCGTTCTTATCCTAAACCAGTACTAGAGTCATTGTATGTGTGCTATTTTCCTAAACCACATATGGATCCACTAGAGTCATTGCATGTGTGTTATTTTCATAAACCACATGGATCCACCAGTGTCATTGCATGTGTGTTATTTTCACGAATCACAGCTAGAGTCATTGCATGTCTGTTCTTTTCATAAACCACATGGATTCACTATAGTCATTGCATATGTATTCTTTTCACAAACCACATATGGATTCAATAGAGTCATTTCATGTCTGTTCTTATCCTAAACCAGCACTAGAGTTTATTGCATGTGTGTTCTTTTCCTAAACCACATATCTATCCACTAGAGTCATTGCATGTGTGTTCTTTTCATAAACCACATGGATCCACCAGTGTCATTGCATGTGTGTCATTTCCATAAACCACACCTAGAGTCATTGCATGTATGTTCTTTTCATAAACAACATATGGATCCACCAGAGTCATTGCAGGTGTGTTCTTTTCATAAACCACATGGATCCACCACTGTCATTGCATGTGTGTTATTTTCAAGAACCAACGCTAGAGTAATTGCATGTCTATTCTTTTCATAAACCACATGGATCCACTAGAGTCATTGCATGTGTGTTCTTTTCACAAACCACATATAGATCCACTAGAGTCATGGCATATGTGTTCTTATCCTAAACCAGCACTAGAGTTCATTGCATGTGTGTTCTTTTCCTAGACCACATATGGATCCACCAGAGTCATTGCATGTGTGGTCTTATCATAAACCAGTACTAGAGTCATTGCATGTGTATAGTTTTCCTAAACCACATATGGATCCACCAGAGTCACTGCATGTGTCTTCTTTTCACAAACAATATATGGATCCACTAGAGTCATTACATGTGTGTTCTTATCCCATACTAGCACTAGAGTTCATTGCATGTGTGTTCTTTTCCTAAACCACATATCGATCCACTAGAGTCATTGCACGTGTGTTCTTATCATAAACCACATGGATCCACTAGTATCATTGCATGTGTGGTCTTTTCATGAACCACAGCTAGAGTACTTGCATGTTTGTTCTTTTCATAAACCAAATGGATCCACTAGAGTCATTGCATGTGTGTTCTTTTGACAAACCATATATGGATCCACTAGAGTCATTGCACGTGTGTTCTTATACTAAACTAGGACTAGAGTTCATTGCATGTGTGTTCTGTTCCTAAACCACATATGGATCCACCAGAGTCATTGCATGTGTGTTCTTTCCATAAACCACATAGATCCACCAGTGACATTGCATGTGTGTTATTTTCATGAATCATATCTAGAGTAATTGCATGTCTTTTCTTTTAATAAACCACATGGATCCACTAGAGTCATTGCATGTGTATTCTTTTCACAAACCACAAATGGATCCACTAGAGTCATTGCATGTGTGTTCTTATCCTAAACTAGCACTAGAGTTTATTGCATGTGTGTTCTTTTCCTAAACCACATATCTATCCACAAGAGTCATTGCATGTTTGTTCTTTCCATAAACTACATGGATCCACTAGACTCATTGCATTTGTGTTCTTTTCACAAACCACATATGGATCCACTAGAGTCATTGCATGTGTGTTCTTATCCTAAACCAGTACTAGAGTCATGTCATGTGTATTCTTTTCCTGAACCACATATAGATCCACTAGAGTCATTGCATGTGTGTCATTATCACAAACCATATATGGATCCACTAGAGTCATTGCATGTGTGTTCTTATCCTATACCAGCACTAGAGTTCATTGCATGTGTGTTCATATCCTAAATCACATATCGATCCACCAGAGTCATTGCATGTGTTTTCTTTTCATAAACCACATGGATCCACCAGTCTCATTGCATCTGTCTTCTTTTCAGAACCCACAGCTAGAGTCATTGCATGTATGTTATTTTCGTAAACCACATGGATCCACTAGAGTCATTGCATGTGTGTTCTTTTCACAAACCACGCTAGAGTAATTGCATGTCTATTCTTTTCATAAAACACATGGATCCACTAGAGTCATTGGATGTGTGTTCTTTTCACAAACCACATATAGATCCACTAGAGTCATTGGATATGTGTTCTTATCCTAAACCAGCACTAGAGTTCATTGCATCTGTGTTCTTTTCCTAAACCACAGATGGATCCACCAGAGTCATTGCATGTGTGTTCTTATCCTAAACCAGTACTAGAGTCATTGCATGTGTATATTTTTCCTAAACCACATATGGATCCACCAGAGTCATTGCATGTGTGTTCTTTTCACAAACCATATATGGATCCACTAGAGTCATTACATGTGTGTTCTTATCCCATACTAGCACTAGAGTTCATTGCATGTGTGTTCTTTTCCTAAACCACATATCGATCCACTAGAGTCATTGCACGTGTGTTCTTATCATAAACCACATGGATCCACTAGTATCATTGCATGTGTGGTCTTTTCATGAACCACAGCTAGAGTACTTGCATGTTTGTTCTTTTCATAAACCAAATGGATCCACTAGAGTCATTGCATGTGTGTTCTTTTGACAAACCATATATGGATCCACTAGAGTCATTGCACGTGTGTTCTTATACTAAACTAGGACTAGAGTTCATTGCATGTGTGTTCTGTTCCTAAACCACATATGGATCCACCAGAGTCATTGCATGTGTGTTCTTTCCATAAACCACATAGATCCACCAGTGACATTGCATGTGTGTTATTTTCATGAATCATATCTAGAGTAATTGCATGTCTTTTCTTTTAATAAACCACATGGATCCACTAGAGTCATTGCATGTGTATTCTTTTCACAAACCACATATGGATCCACTAGAGTCATTGCATGTGTGTTCTTATCCTAAACCAGCACTAGAGTTTATTGCATGTGTGTTCTTTTCCTAAACCACATATCTATCCACAAGAGTCATTGCATGTCTGTTCTTTCCATAAACTACATGGATCCACTAGACTCATTGGATTTGTGTTCTTTTCACAAACCACATATGGATCCACCAGAGTCATTGCATGTGTGTTCTTATCCTAAACCAGTACTAGAGTCATTGCATATGTATATTTTTCCTAAACCACATATGGATCCACCAGATTCACTGCATGTGTGTTCTTTTCACAAGCCATATATGGATCCACTAGAGTCATTACATGTGTGTTCTTCTCCCATGCTAGCACTAGACTTCATTGCATGTGTGTTCTTTTCCTCAACCACATATCGATCCACTAGTGTCATTGCACGTGTGTTCTTATCATAAACCACATGGATCCACTAGTATCATTGCATGTGTGGTCTTTTCATGAACCACAGCTAGAGTACTTGCATGTTTGTTCTTTTCATAAACCACATGGATCCACTAGAGTCATTGCATGTGTGTTCTTTTGACAAACCACATATGGATCCACTAGAGTCATTGCACGTGTGTTCTTATATTAAACTAGGACTAGAGTTCATTGCATGTGTGTTCCTTTCCTAAACCACATATGGATCCACCAGAGTCATTGCATGTGTATTCTTTTCCTAAACCACATATGGATCCACCAGAGGCATTGCATGTGTGTTCTTTATACAAACCATATATGGATCCACTAGAGTCATTGCATGTGTGTTCTTATCCTAAACTAGCACTAGAGTTTATTGCATGTGTGTTCTTTTCCTAAACCACATATCTATCCACAAGAGTCATTGCATGTCTGTTCTTTCCATAAACTACATGGATCCACTAGACTCATTGGATTTGTGTTCTTTTCACAAACCACATATGGATCCACCAGAGTCATTGCATGTGTGTTCTTATCCTAAACCAGTACTAGAGTCATTGCATATGTATATTTTTCCTAAACCACATATGGATCCACCAGATTCACTACATGTGTGTTCTTTTCACAAGCCATATATGGATCCACTAGAGTCATTACATGTGTGTTCTTCTCCCATGCTAGCACTAGACTTCATTGCATGTGTGTTCTTTTCCTCAACCACATATCGATCCACTAGTGTCATTGCACGTGTGTTCTTATCATAAACCACATGGATCCACTAGTATCATTGCATGTGTGGTCTTTTCATGAACCACAGCTAGAGTACTTGCATGTTTGTTCTTTTCATAAACCACATGGATCCACTAGAGTCATTGCATGTGTGTTCTTTTGACAAACCACATATGGATCCACTAGAGTCATTGCACGTGTGTTCTTATATTAAACTAGGACTAGAGTTCATTGCATGTGTGTTCCTTTCCTAAACCACATATGGATCCACCAGAGTCATTGCATCTGTGTTCTTTTCATAAACCACATAGATCCACCAGTGACATTGCATGTGTGTTATTTTCATGAATCATAGCTAGAGTAATTGCATGTCTTTTCTTTTAATAAATCACATGGATCCACTAGAGTCATTGCATGTGTATTCTTTTCACAAACCACATATGGATCCACTAGAGTCATTACATGTGTGTTCTTATCCTAAACCAGCACTAGAGTTTATTGCATGTGTGTTCTTTTCCTAAACCACATATCTATCCACAAGAGTCATTGCATGTCTGTTCTTTCCATAAACTACATGGATCCACTAGAGTCATTGCATTTGTGTTCTTTTCACAAACCACATATGGATCCACTAGAGTCACTCCATGTGTGTTCTTATCCTAAACCAGTACTAGAGTCATTTCATGTGTATTCTTTTCCTGAACCACATATAGATCCACCAGAGTCATTGCATGTGTGTTATTTTCACAAACCATATATGGATCCACTAGAGTCATTGCATGTGTGTTCTTATCCTATACCAGCACTAGAGTTCATTGCATGTGTGTTCATTTCCTAAACCACATATCGATCCACCAGAGTCATTGCATGTCTTTTCTTTTCATAAACCACATGGATCCACGAGTGCCGTTGCATGTGTGTTCTTTTCATAAACCATAGCTAGTCATTGCATGTATGTTCTTTTCATAAACCACATGTGGATCCACCAGAGTCATTGCAGGTGTGTTCTTTTCATCAACCACATGGATCCACCACTGTCATTGCATGTGTGTTATTTTCAAGAACCAACGCTAGAGTAATTGCATGTCTATTCTTTTCATAAACCACATGGATCCACTAGAGTCATTACATGTGTGTTCTTTTCACAAACCACATATAGATCCACTAGAGTCATTGCATATGTGTTCTTATCCTAAACCAGACTAGAGTTCATTGCATGTGTGTTCTTTTCCTAGACCACATATGGATCCACCAGAGTCATTGCATGTGTGGTCTTATCATAAACCAGTACTAGAGTCATTGCATGTGTATAGTTTTCCTAAACCACATATGGATCCACCAGAGTCACTGCATGTGTCTTCTTTTCACAAACAATATATGGATCCACTAGAGTCATTACATGTGTGTTCTTATCCCATACTAGCACTAGAGTTCATTGCATGTGTGTTCTTTTCCTAAACCACATATCGATCCACTAGAGTCATTGCACGTGTGTTCTTATCATAAACCACATGGATCCACTAGTATCATTGCATGTGTGGTCTTTTCATGAACCACAGCTAGAGTACTTGCATGTTTGTTCTTTTCATAAACCAAATGGATCCACTAGAGTCATTGCATGTGTGTTCTTTTGACAAACCATATATGGATCCACTAGAGTCATTGCACGTGTGTTCTTATACTAAACTAGGACTAGAGTTCATTGCATGTGTGTTCTGTTCCTAAACCACATATGGATCCACCAGAGTCATTGCATGTGTGTTCTTTCCATAAACCACATAGATCCACCAGTGACATTGCATGTGTGTTATTTTCATGAATCATATCTAGAGTAATTGCATGTCTTTTCTTTTAATAAACCACATGGATCCACTAGAGTCATTGCATGTGTATTCTTTTCACAAACCACAAATGGATCCACTAGAGTCATTGCATGTGTGTTCTTATCCTAAACTAGCACTAGAGTTTATTGCATGTGTGTTCTTTTCCTAAACCACATATCTATCCACAAGAGTCATTGCATGTTTGTTCTTTCCATAAACTACATGGATCCACTAGACTCATTGCATTTGTGTTCTTTTCACAAACCACATATGGATCCACTAGAGTCATTGCATGTGTGTTCTTATCCTAAACCAGTACTAGAGTCATGTCATGTGTATTCTTTTCCTGAACCACATATAGATCCACTAGAGTCATTGCATGTGTGTCATTATCACAAACCATATATGGATCCACTAGAGTCATTGCATGTGTGTTCTTATCCTATACCAGCACTAGAGTTCATTGCATGTGTGTTCATATCCTAAATCACATATCGATCCACCAGAGTCATTGCATGTGTTTTCTTTTCATAAACCACATGGATCCACCAGTCTCATTGCATGTGTCTTCTTTTCAGAACCCACAGCTAGAGTCATTGCATGTATGTTATTTTCGTAAACCACATGGATCCACTAGAGTCATTGCATGTGTGTTCTTTTCACAAACCACGCTAGAGTAATTGCATGTCTATTCTTTTCATAAAACACATGGATCCACTAGAGTCATTGGATGTGTGTTCTTTTCACAAACCACATATAGATCCACTAGAGTCATTGGATATGTGTTCTTATCCTAAACCAGCACTAGAGTTCATTGCATCTGTGTTCTTTTCCTAAACCACAGATGGATCCACCAGAGTCATTGCATGTGTGTTCTTATCCTAAACCAGTACTAGAGTCATTGCATGTGTATATTTTTCCTAAACCACATATGGATCCACCAGAGTCATTGCATGTGTGTTCTTTTCACAAACCATATATGGATCCACTAGAGTCATTACATGTGTGTTCTTATCCCATACTAGCACTAGAGTTCATTGCATGTGTGTTCTTTTCCTAAACCACATATCGATCCACTAGAGTCATTGCACGTGTGTTCTTATCATAAACCACATGGATCCACTAGTATCATTGCATGTGTGGTCTTTTCATGAACCACAGCTAGAGTACTTGCATGTTTGTTCTTTTCATAAACCAAATGGATCCACTAGAGTCATTGCATGTGTGTTCTTTTGACAAACCATATATGGATCCACTAGAGTCATTGCACGTGTGTTCTTATACTAAACTAGGACTAGAGTTCATTGCATGTGTGTTCTGTTCCTAAACCACATATGGATCCACCAGAGTCATTGCATGTGTGTTCTTTCCATAAACCACATAGATCCACCAGTGACATTGCATGTGTGTTATTTTCATGAATCATATCTAGAGTAATTGCATGTCTTTTCTTTTAATAAACCACATGGATCCACTAGAGTCATTGCATGTGTATTCTTTTCACAAACCACATATGGATCCACTAGAGTCATTGCATGTGTGTTCTTATCCTAAACTAGCACTAGAGTTTATTGCATGTGTGTTCTTTTCCTAAACCACATATCTATCCACAAGAGTCATTGCATGTCTGTTCTTTCCATAAACTACATGGATCCACTAGACTCATTGGATTTGTGTTCTTTTCACAAACCACATATGGATCCACCAGAGTCATTGCATGTGTGTTCTTATCCTAAACCAGTACTAGAGTCATTGCATGTGTATATTTTTCCTAAACCACATATGGATCCACCAGATTCACTGCATGTGTGTTCTTTTCACAAGCCATATATGGATCCACTAGAGTCATTACATGTGTGTTCTTCTCCCATGCTAGCACTAGACTTCATTGCATGTGTGTTCTTTTCCTCAACGACATATCGATCCACTAGTGTCATTGCACGTGTGTTCTTATCATAAACCACATGGATCCACTAGTATCATTGCATGTGTGGTCTTTTCATGAACCACAGCTAGAGTACTTGCATGTTTGTTCTTTTCATAAACCACATGGATCCACTAGAGTCATTGCGTGTGTGTTCTTTTGACAAACCACATATGGATCCACTAGAGTCATTGCACGTGTGTTCTTATATTAAACTAGGACTAGAGTTCATTGCATGTGTGTTCCTTTCCAAAACCACATATGGATCCACCAGAGTCATTGCATCTGTGTTCTTTTCATAAACCACATAGATCCACCAGTGACATTGCATGTGTGTTATTTTCATGAATCATAGCTAGAGTAATTGCATGTCTTTTCTTTTAATAAATCACATGGATCCACTAGAGTCATTGCATGTGTATTCTTTTCACAAACCACATATGGATCCACTAGAGTCATTGCATGTGTGTTCTTATCCTAAACCAGCACTAGAGTTTATTGCATGTGTGTTCTTTTCCTAAACCACATATCTATCCACAAGAGTCATTGCATGTCTGTTCTTTCCATAAACTACATGGATCCACTAGAGTCATTGCATTTGTGTTCTTTTCACAAACCACATATGGATCCACTAGAGTCACTCCATGTGTGTTCTTATCCTAAACCAGTACTAGAGTCATTTCATGTGTATTCTTTTCCTGAACCACATATAGATCCACCAGAGTCATTGCATGTGTGTTATTTTCACAAACCATATATGGATCCACTAGAGTCATTGCATGTGTGTTCTTATCCTATACCAGCACTAGAGTTCATTGCATGTGTGTTCATTTCCTAAACCACATATCGATCCACCAGAGTCATTGCATGTCTTTTCTTTTCATAAACCACATGGATCCACGAGTGCCGTTGCATGTGTGTTCTTTTCATAAACCATAGCTAGTCATTGCATGTATGTTCTTTTCATAAACCACATGTGGATCCACCAGAGTCATTGCAGGTGTGTTCTTTTCATCAACCACATGGATCCACCACTGTCATTGCATGTGTGTTATTTTCAAGAACCAACGCTAGAGTAATTGCATGTCTATTCTTTTCATAAACCACATGGATCCACTAGAGTCATTACATGTGTGTTCTTTTCACAAACCACATATAGATCCACTAGAGTCATTGCATATGTGTTCTTATCCTAAACCAGCACTAGAGTTCATTGCATGTGTGTTCTTTTCCTAGACCACATATGGATCCACCAGAGTCATTGCATGTGTGTTCTTATCCTAAACCAGTACTAGAGTCATTGCATGTGTATATTTTTCCTAAACCACATATGGATCCACCAGATTCACTGCATGTGTGTTCTTTTCACAAACCATATATGGATCCACTAGAGTCATTACATGTGTGTTCTTCTCCCATGCTAGCACTAGAGTTCATTGCATGTGTGTTCTTTTCCTCAACCACATATCGATCCACTAGTGTCATTGCACGTGTGTTCTTATCATAAACCACATGGATCCACTAGTATCATTGCATGTGTGGTCTTTTCATTAACCACAGCTAGAGTACTTGCATGTTTGTTCTTTTCATAAACCAAATGGATCCACTAGAGTCATTGCATGTGTGTTCTTTTGACAAAAAATATATGGATCCACTAGAGTCATTGCACGTGTGTTCTTATACTAAACTAGGACTAGAGTTCATTGCATGTGTGTTCTTTTCCAAAACCACATATGGATCCACCAGAGTCATTGCATGTGTGTTCTTTCCATAAACCAGATAGATCCACCAGTGACATTGCATGTGTGTTATTTTCATGAATCATATCTAGAGTAATTGCATGTATTTTCTTTTAATAAACCACATGGATCCACTAGAGTCATTGCATGTGTATTCTTTTCACAAACCACATATGGATCCACTAGAGTCATTGCATGTGTGTTCTTATCCTAAACCAGCACTAGAGTTTATTGCATGTGTGTTCTTTTCCTAAACCACATATCTATCCACAAGAGTCATGGCATGTCTGTTCTTTCCATAAACTACATGGATCCACTAGAGTCATTGCATTTGTGTTCTTTTCACAAACCAGATATGGATCCACTAGAGTCATTGCATGTGTGTTCTTATCCTAAACCAGTACTAGAGTCATTTCATGTGTATTCTTTTCCTGAACCACATATAGATCCACTAGAGTCATTGCACGTGTGTCATTTTAACAAACCATATATGGATCCACTAGAGTCATTGCATGTGTGTTCTTATCCTATACCAGCACTAGAGTTCATTGCATGTGTGTTCATTTCCTAAATCACATATCGATCCACCAGAGTCATTGCATGTGTTTTCTTTTCATAAACCACATGGATCCACCAGTCTCATTGCATGTGTCTTCTTTTCATAACCCACAGCTAGAGTCATTGCATGTATGTTCTTTTCATAAACCACATATGGATCCACTAGAGTCATTGCATGTGTGTTCTTTTCATAAACCACATGGATCCACCAGTGTCACTACATGTGTGTTATTTTCACAATCCACACCTAGAGTCATTGCATGTCTATTCTTTTCATAAACTACATGGATCCACTAGAGTCATTGCATGTGTGTTCTTTTCACAAACCACATATGGATCCACTAGAGTCATTGCATGTGCGTTCTTATCCTAAACCAGTCTAGAGTCATTGTATGTGTGTTATTTTCCTAACCACATATGGATCCATCAGAGTCATTGCATGTGTGTTCTTTTCATAAACCACATGGATCCACCAGTGTCATTGCATGTGTGGTCTTTTAATAAATCACATCCAGAGTCATTGCATGTCTATTCTTTTCATAAACCACATGGATTCACTAGAGGCATTGCATGTGCATTCTTTTCACAAACCACATATCGATCCACTAGAGTCACTACATGTCTATTCTTATCCTAAACCAGCACTAGAGTTTATTGCATGTGTGTTCTTTTCCTAAACCACATATCTATCGACTAGAGTCATTGCATGTGTGTTCTTTTCACAAACCACATGGATCCACCAGTGTCATTGCATGTGTGTCCTTTTCATAAACCACAGCTAGAGTCATTGCATGTCTGTTCTTTTCATAAACCACATATGGATCCAGCAGAGTCATTGCATGTGTGTTCTTTTCATAAACCACATGGATCCACGATCGTGTGTGTTATTTTCAAGAACCAATGCTAGAGTAATTGCATGTCTATTCTTTTCATAAACCACATGGATCCACTAGAGTCATTGCATGTGTATTCTTTTCACAAACCACATATAGATCCACTAGAGTCATTGCATATGTGTTCTTATCCTAAACCAGCACAAGAGTTCATTGCATGTGTGTTCTTTTCCTAAACCACATATGGATACACTAGAGTCATTGCATGTGTGCTCTTATCCTAAACCAGTACCAGAGTCATTGCATGTGTATTCTTTTCCTAAACCACATATGGATCCACCAGAGTCATTGCATGTGTGTTCTTTATACAAACCATATATGGATCCACTAGAGTCATTGCATGTGTGTTCTTATCCCATACTAGCGCTAGAGTTCATTGCGTGTGTGTTCTTTTACTAAACCACATATCGATCCACCAGAGTCATTGCATGTCTTTTCTTTTCACAAACCACATGGATCCACGAGTGTCATTGCATGTGTGTTCTTTTCATAAACCACAGCTAGTCATTGCATGTATGTTCTTTTCATAAACCACATATGGATCCACCAGAGTCATTGCATGTGTATTCTTTTCCTAAACCACATATGGATCCACCAGAGGCATTGCATGTGTGTTCTTTATACAAACCATATATGGATCCACTAGAGTCATTGCATGTGTGTTCTTATCCAATACTAGCGCTAGATTTCATTGCGTGTGTGTTCTTTTACTAAACCACATATCGATCCACCAGAGTCATTGCATGTCTTTTCTTTTCACAAACCACATGGATCCACGAGTGTCATTGCATGTGTGTTCTTTTCATAAGCCACAGCTAGTCATTGCATGTATGTTCTTTTCATAAACCACATATGGATCCACTAGAGTCATTGCATGTGTGTCCTTTTCATAAACCACATGGATCCACTAGTGTCATTACATGTGTGTTCTTTTCATGAACCATAACTAGAGTACTTGCATGTTTGTTATTTTCATAAACCACATGGATCCACTAGAGTCCATGCATGTGTGTTCTTTTGACAAA